>WNGS01168094.1:25893-36453 GCA_020271785.1 Procambarus virginalis | reverse complement strand
TTGGAGGGGGGGGAGGGGTAAGGATGCATGTCTATTTGCACCCATCGTCTCGAGCGTTGACAACGTCACAAAATTGATGTACTACGTTTCAACTTGAGAATTGTCCAGGACGGACCGAAACGTCGTCGTCCCTTCACCTTCTAGTGTGTGGTCTGGTCAACATACTCTAGCCACGTTATTGTGACTCATCGCCTGCACTTGATGTACTAAATCGCACCTGATCCCAGGACCCATTGATTGAGGAGACTGTAGTGGCACTCGTCAGGTTTCGTGGCGAAGACAGTCTTGCATCTTTACCAAACAAGCAGTACAGTAGTGAGCATAGACCTGAGCGTGCAATTGGTAGCAATTTGTCTTTATTTAAACTAAACAAATTTAAGCCAGCAATGATCACATTCTTAGGCCTATTGCGGAGGATTCGGGACAGGAGGCCTATGAGGAATTGATTGTTGATTAGATGTTAATTGTATTCAGCTGGATGGTATGATCGTTAGTCACGCAGGGGCTTATTCTTTCTCCTTCTCCTCCTCCGCCTCCTTCTCCTCCTGCTTCCAGGTGTGTTGCAAGCCCCCAATTGTGAGTGTGAGATCTAGCAGGTGTGTGTGTACGTGCGTGCAGGTGTGTATTTACTATTTGTGTCTGCAGGATCGAGCTATTAGCTCTTGGACCCCGCCTTTCTAAGCGGCGGTGGTCTAATCTATATGTAGACTCCTGACTTATTTTTCTCTATCAAATCTACTACTACTACCACTACACACACACACACACACACACACACACACACACACACACACACACACACACACACACACACACACACACACACATCACTAGGGCACAGCCCACAACTGATACGTTTCCGGGGTACCACTTTACTGGAAAGTGAACAGCGGCATCAGGAGAAATCATCTTTGCCAGCAGGTTTTTGTCTCAGTGGGAAATCGAACCCGGGTTCGTGTGCTGCGAATGCCTAATGCTGTCCGCTCGGCCACGAGTCCTGTGTGTGTGTGTGTAATTTTATTCTGCCAATAGGTCTTTGTGGAGGACCTACAGTGAGTGGAAGTGCCCTTTGAGATCTCGTGGAGACCATAGACCACTACAGAGAGAGAGAGAGAGAGAGAGAGAGAGAGAGAGAGAGAGAGAGAGAGAGAGAGAGAGAGAGATTGAAAAAAGAGTTAAGGCGAGCTGTGGAAAGGAATTGGAATGTGGTACAGCTGAGGGCTCCTATTGTTGAACAATCTACACACGCCTCCAGAACCCCGTCGGCATCACCCACGCATCGCGGAAAGAGAGAGAGCTGCAGCATCTCGTACGGCAGATCTCTCTCTCTATCTTCTCTCTCATGCCAATCGTGGCTTGGAAGCTGGCATCTCGTACATCGGTGAGGCTTAGCACGAGGAGAAGTCCATCAGCGTGAGAGGCACTTAGAAGACAGAGCATCAAACTCTTGGCATAGTCTGTGCTCTCAGCTCCGTTTTCTTTCAAGACTGTATCCACCATATTGAAACTAGATGGAACGTACGAAACATGCACTGTTGAATACTTGAATAAATGTTCGCTTTTGTTCCATTAAAATCTCGAGAGTCTAACAAAGGTGAAACAGATGAACCAATAAGCTAACCTTGGCCCAAAGTACAAACCCAAGGCCTAGCATACGGACTCACAGGCCTAATTTAGTAATAAATAGCCTTGATTTTTTTTGAGCCAAATGTCCATATAATGAATATTCGCCATAGGAAGNAGAGACCAACACTAGACAAAGAATTAGGCAGACACAGAAAAAAGCTGTACAGAGGAGCAGACGGACACAGACAAACGCCACTCAGACACAGATGAACGTTACATAGACAGGCACAAGCCAATGCAATAAAGACTTGGACACTTTCTCTAGGGCGGAAAAATTCATCAAATTTGACAGATATGTTGAAGACACTCACGCTACTCCTGCCACCATCTCCCTCCACACTTACAGGGAACGAGACAAGGATTTTGTTCCGGCGCTTTGCAAGCAACCTGAAAAATTAATCTCTGGCCGGATATTGTTCCCCCGTTCGCCATATTTCGCTTATGAACTCAGGAACAGATGACGGATATTGCCTTGTGTTACTCGTGTCTGGCAACCACATGAATATATTGACAAAGACAAAAAGCATTTGAACTATATGTTATTTTCGGACCAACATAACAGGAAATACAACCAAAATTTGTCTGTTAAAACAAATGACAGATAAATGCTTTTTGTTTTTTGTTTCAGACAATATTTTAACATTTGTACGTGTTTTAGAAGATCTTTGGAGCAGGACAGGAATCGTACCAGCGTCCTTGGCTACCCCAGGATGGGAATCGAACCAGTGTTCTGTGTAACCCAGACAAGAGCTCAGAACGCTCCCAGTCGAACCCCAAAGATATCACATTACTGTGACCTCAAAAATAGATATATATAAGATATATTTATTTGTTGCTCACCGCTTCTCAGTCCTCGTATATATCAGTTCCTTATCTTCACATCCTTTATATGTGTTATATAGTTGATATAGTATAGTAATGGCTTACTGTTTTCTCCTCTGAATACCCAGAGGTGTTCGATGTCTTAAATCAATTGGAGTACGACATGCCATCTTCGGTCTCAAGATACCCAGACCATAGAGCAACAGTCTCGCTTCATGCTGGTTGGCGTTCATTCCCGGACCGTCAAAGTGGTTGGGCACCATTCCTTCCCGTGTCTCATCCCAAGTCCTTATCTTGACCCCTTCCCAGTGCTATATAGTCGTAATAGCTTGGCACTTTCTCCTGAAAAAAATCCCTTCGTGCCTGAAGTTTTCGTCGGACATAATAGCTCAATCATCGTTATGATAAACTTACTTCAGTTGCTTCTGATCGTCCATGAATTCGGGAATTTCAATAAATTCTTGGAAAAATGTGTAACTTTGTATAGGTACTGTTGCTCTCGAAACAAGAAATTAAAAATGATGAACAAGTTTTAATTTTAACTTGTTGTACATATATAATTGTGTTGTACTTACATAAAAGTTTCAGCATAATTTTGTCAACAGTCACAATAACAGCATAACACGCAGACATTATTATACTCTGTACACTTTAGATTTAGATTAGATGTTTTATTGACCTTTGATTGATACCCACAAAACATCACATTTGTGGCTGGAGTAATCAGGCATGGAGTGACCAGGCGTGGAATGACCAGGCGTGGAGTGACCAGGCGTGGAGTGACCAGGCGTGGAGTGACCAGGCGTGGAATGACCAGGCGTGGAGTGACCAGGCGTGGAGTGACCAGGCGGGGAGTGACCAGGCGTTGAGTGACCAGGCGTGGAGTGACCAGGCGTGGAGTGACCAGGCGGGGAGTGACCAGGCGTGGTGTGACCAGGCGGAGAGTGACCAGGCGGGGAGTGACCAGGCGGGGAGTGACCAGGCGTGGAGTGACCAGGCGGGGAGTGACCAGGCGGGGAGTGACCAGGCGGGGAGTGACCAGGCGTGGTGTGACCAGGGGGAGAGTGACCAGGCGGGGAGTGACCAGGCGGGGAGTGACCAGGCGTGGTGTGACCAGGCGGAGAGTGACCAGGCGGGGAGTGACCAGGCGGGGAGTGACCAGGCGTGGTGTGACCAGGCGGAGAGTGACCAGGCGGGGAGTGACCAGGCGTGGTGTGACCAGGCGAGGAGTGACCAGGCGGGGAGTGACTAGGAGTGGAGTGACCAGGCGGAGAGTGACCAGGCGTGGTGTGACCAGGCGGGGAGTGACCAGGCGGTGAGTGACTAGGAGTGGAGTGACCAGGCGGAGAGTGACCAGGCGTGGAGTGACCAGGCGGGGAGTGACCAGGCGGGGAGTGACCAGGCGGGGAGTGACCAGGCGGGGAGTGACCAGGCGGGGAGTGACCATGCGGAGAGTGACCAGGCGGGGAGTGACCAGGCGGAGAGTGACCATGCGGAGAGTGACCAGGCGTGGAGTGACCAGGCAGGGAGTGACCAGGCGGGGAGTGACCAGGCGGGGAGTGACCAGGCGGGGAGTGACCAGGCGGAGAGTGACCAGGCGTGGAGTGACCAGGCGGAGAGTGACCAGGCGGAGAGTGACCAGGCGTGGAGTGACCAGGCGGGGAGTGACCAGGCGGGGAGTGACCAGGCGTGGAGTGACCAGGCGGGGAGTGACCAGGCGGGGAGTGACCAGGCGGGGAGTGACCAGGCGTGGAGTGACCAGGCGGGGAGTTACCAGACGGGAGTTACCAGACGGGAGTTACCAGGCGTGGAATGACCATGCATGGAGTGACCAGGCTTGGAGTGATCAGGCGTAGAGTGACCAGGCGTGGAGTGACCAGGCGTGGAGTGACCAGGCGTGGAATGACCAGGCTTGGAGTGATCAGGCGTAGAGTGACCAGGCGTGGAGTGACCAGGCGTGAAGTGACCAGGCGGGGAGTGACCAGGCGTGGAGAGACCAGACGGTGAGTGGCCATTCATGGAGTGACCAGGTGGGAGTGACCAGGCGTGGAGTGACCAGGCGGGAGTGACCAGGCGTGGAGTGACCAGGCGTGGAGTGACCAGGCGGGGAGTGACCAGGCGTTGAGTGACCAGGCGTGGAGTGACCAGGCGGGGAGTACCCAGGCGTGGTGTGACCAGGCGGAGAGTGACCAGGCGGGGAGTGACCAGGCGGGGAGTGACCAGGCGTGGAGTGACCAGGAGTGGAGTGACCAGGCGGGGAGTGACCAGGCGTGGAGCGACCAGGCGTGGAGTGACCAGGCTTGGAGTAACCAGGAGTGCAGTGACCAGGCGTGGTGTGACCAGGCGTGGATTGACCAGGCGGGGAATGACCAGGCGTGGAGTGACCAGGCGGGGAGTGACCAGGAGTGCAGTGACCAGGCGTGGAGTGACCAGGCGGGGAATGACCAGGCGTGGAGTGACCAGGCGGGGAGTGACCAGGAGTGCAGTGAGCAGGCGTGGAGTGACCAGGCGTGGAATGACCAGGCGTGGAGTGACGAGGTGTGGAGTGACCAGGCGTGGATTGCCCAGGCGTGGATTGACCAGGCGGGGAGTGACCAGGCGGGGAGTGACCAGGCGGGGAGTGGCCAGGCGGGGAAGGACCAGGCGTGGATTGACCAGGCGTGGAGTGACCAGGCGGGGAATGACCAGGCCAAAGAGAAACATTACTCACATTTAGAACTGTAAGATTGATATTGGCCAAATATATAACACAAAATTTACAATTTGATCAATAGCAGATATATACTAATTATACCACTGAAGTTGTATAAAACGTTACACACCCTCAGCATTTTATCACAACAGATTTTGGGGACTAACAAGGATCAAAATCATTTAGAACTCATAGCTCATAAAATTTTAATTTATAAGGACAACCTTTATAAATTCATTTATAATTAATTCCTTCAAAAATTTCTTCATATGGAAACTTTCCTTATTAAGACTACTCTATAGCTCGATTGATAGAGTTTCGGCCTCTTACGCTTGGGGTTCACGGTTCGAGTCTCCTAGAGCCCAGGTGAGTGGAACATAGCTCATATAACAGATCAAAAGGATTGAAAGAGAGTGTCAGTAAGCCAGCTCTATATAACAGTAGCTCCTAAATAATTACACACTATGTGTATAGAAACAAATTTCACTATGCTCATAGTGACATTTGTCCTGAGTTTAAGGTCTAATAACACTAGAAAATTTGTTTTTTTACGCGATTATTTTTGTATATAATACTGTGAAATTCGTCACAATATTGTATTACTGACTTTGGATCAGGTAAGAAAATTTAAAAGTAATCGAAGATTCATGTAAACAATTATTTTAATAAATATTTAAAAATTTGAATCGATTTTATAAGTATTTTAATAAATAAGAAAACATTTGAATCGATTTTATAAGTATTTTAATAAATAATAAAACATTTGAATCAATTTATTATGTAATTTAATAAAAAATAACAAATATTTTACTAAATCTAACAAATATTTTAATAAATATAACAAATATTTTAGTAAATCTAATAAGTATTTTAATAAAAATAACAAATATTTTAATCAATACAATATATGTTTGTATTATTATTTTTACAAACATTTTAATCAATATAACATATACTTGTATTTATGTAACAAATATTTTAATTATTCAAAAACTTTATTATGCAATTAGATTTTCTCGAATTTCAGGTATCCAAATTAATGAATAATATTAGATGAACTAAATGTGTATCATATATTAATAGAAGCTTGAGAGAAGCGTTTAGAAGAGAGTGTAGAGGAGAGGGTGAGGCTCTGTAAAAGGTAAGAAATTTATCTTGAGTAATAAGATACTTGAATATGGTCCAAGACGGACCGGAACGTCGTCTCTCCATTTATTTTCAGATGTTTGTCTTGGGTGTTTCATTATCCGCCAGGTTATTGTGACTTGTTGTCTGCATGATACTGCTAATCCCTTAGAGTTAGCTTTTCTATATTCTCCGTGCAAAGCTTGTTATATCTCATTCACCTGGGCTCTAGGAGACTCGAACCCTGAACCATATGCGTGTGAGGCCGAAGCTCTACCGACTGAGCTATTGAGTAGTCTTAATAAGGAGAGTTTAATAAGCTTGTTATATGTTTGTAATTTTTATTTTATCAAAGATTCCGTCTGGTTTCGTTTCATTCCTTTACGAAAAAGGTGTTTCCGGAATTTAGTTTAATTTCCAGCAGGAACTATCATCATTAAGCTCCCGATTATCCCTCACCATCTGATGTCAAAATAATATAATTTGAGACAAAAATTTGTGTCTGAGACCTAAATTCTGCAACATATAATAGTTTTGTTAGCTTTGCTACTTTTTAAACCAAACTACTAAACTAACTCCAAGAAATAATTTTGTATTATGAATAACAAACGAGTTTCGCCCCTTCCCGCAGCCCGACCGCCTTCCGTTTCTCTTCATTTTAGAGTCGTTAAGGAATTACCTCAATTAGCCATAATGAGAAAGTGCAGACTGGGGCAAATGTCCGTGAGCACAATATTTAAATGTCCAATTATAGCTGTTATTTACAACCCATCCGGTCGATTGGCTAAATGGTACTTTGAGACGAAATATTTCAGTAGGAAAGGTGTTGTTGTCTAAACAAAGATTAAGTAACCGTACTTTCTGAGAGAAAGAGAGAGAGAGAGAGAGAGAGAGAGAGAGAGAGAGAGAGAGAGAGAGAGAGAGAGAGAGAGAGAGAGAGAGAGAGAGAGAGAGAGAGACTAGAAAAAGAGAGAGAGAGAGAGACAGACAGACAGACAGACAGACAGACAGACAGACAGACAGACAGACAGACAGACAGACAGACAGACAGACAGAGTCAGGAACAGACAGACTGACACAGACAGACAAACAGACAGACACGGATAGAGAGAAAACGAAATCAAATTAAAGAATAAGAATCAGAACATTACGATATTCAAAACTTTATAAAACACAAGTGGACTGAAAAAAAATAATAATACTCCTGTACGGGAGGTCACACACACGGTCTGTTCAGCTCCTTGAATGGTTCCTTTTCCAAGATCCTCAAAGCCATTCTGTTGAACAACGTGTTTTGAGACAGTCTTGGTGCTCCGTCTACTCCGAAGTCCTCTCTTTTTCCCCTCTTATGGAATCTTCCTTTCCTTCGTTGTTTACTAACCATATGATTATCTTACTTCATCCTCCACGCTTATATCCTTACATTCACTTAAATTGAAGTCGAGGAGCCGTCTTTCACACAAGTGGTGCCATGATTATTCAGATCTTCTTTTTGCATTCTCTAGTTTTCATCCATACGAAATGTTATAAGTAATTTTGCAGCATTCGCTATCGCTAGCGTGTAATAACTCATGTCATACAGAACTTTAGTACGCAAGGAACAGAATAGATGTTAGCATCCCCTGTGGTACTGAACTCGTCA
Source organism: Procambarus virginalis (assembly GCA_020271785.1). Taxonomy (NCBI): domain Eukaryota; kingdom Metazoa; phylum Arthropoda; class Malacostraca; order Decapoda; family Cambaridae; genus Procambarus; species Procambarus virginalis. The sequence goes on along the minus strand of WNGS01168094.1, from coordinate 28,546 downwards.
CTTAATGTATTCCACCAACAAATTTATCTTCAAGAAAAGTCACGTTTGTCTCCTATGTGAACTACTGCCTCTGGTTCACCTAGTAAAATTTGGCATAGATCAATCATTTCTTTACCTTTTAAATACCTTTAAATACACAATAAAGCATAAAAAAAGGAAGGGGGTGGTAGGAGAAAAGCACACAGAAACTGTATTGGAGGGGACCTACATTCCCTCCAATGCGTTATGTGTGATTTCCTCCGAGGCTATGGTCCCCCTTCTTCCAGCCAGAGGTGGTACTCCCTTCCATTTTGATTATATATATATATATATATATAATATATATATATATATATATATATATATATATATATATATATACATATATATACATATTATCAATCGGGATGGCCCCATTGTAGACAAGTTGCTGCAGAGTGCCTGGATGCTGCATCAACACAGCACGACATTGCTCGCCTCACAGCAGTAGCACCCCACATGCAGGGATTTCCTGTTAGCAACCGCAATGTCGGCAACTGGCACGCGTCTCACACCACACGCCCTCTGAATTGCTGTGGCCCTCCGCCTTGCTGCCCCAATCCACACCAGATATAGGTGTATTTGCGGCGAGGTGTTGGCTGACAGGTACTGCCCCCATGGCCTACTCTGCCAAAGCACAGGAGGATGGCACTCGAGCACAGTGAAGTTAACGACATCATCAGAGGAGCCTCACCACAGCTGGATGCCCAGCTGAGAGAGAGCCTCGTTACCTAATGCCCCGTAACTCTGATGCTCTTATTGGTCGCCCGGATGGTATCACAGTGAACCCCTGGAAGAATGGCAAGCAGTTGGTATGGGACTACACGTGCGTATCAACCCTGGCTAACACCTACATGACCTCAATGTTGCCAACCAGGTGGCGCTGCCACCCACAGGGAAGCACCAAATCCCGCAAGTATAGAGAACTGGATCACCACTACAATTTTGTCCCCATTGCTTCTGAGACACTCGGCGCCTGGGTAAAAGTGCTGCTTTTTGAAGGAACTGGGTTCTAGGCTCATTGAAACACTAGGGAAGGAAAGAATGGAATGGCAAGGATAGAGAGGCAGTACATGGGCTACGGAAGGGGATACAGATGGAAGAGGCTGCACACAACATTGAGAAGGTTTTCAGGTTGGGCTGGTACATCAGGGACAGAAACCGACTTGTAAAGGTGGTGTTTGCAAACGAAACCACGAAGGAGGATATTCTAGAAAAGAAGAGTCGTCTCCAACATGTGGAGGGATACAAACAAGTATTCCTGCCAGAGGGACAGGACGAAGGAGGAGAGAGCCAGGGCAGCAGATGCAAGGAGGAAGCGCAGGGAGAGAGGAGTGAACCAGGAAATCACAGCCCCCAACACAGCAGTCCCAGAGACAGAGGGTGAACCCAAAACTACAGCATCCCAGCAACACCAGAGGGTGGGGGCAACACCACCAACCCCCTCTGCATAGAAACCCTTCCTTCCCCTCACCCTACCTGCCCCCACCAACCCTCCCTCCCCCCTCGCCCCATTCTTGACCCCGACACCCCATCCCATTCCATCATGTCCCCCCCCCTCCCACCTTTCCCCCCCAGTCCCCCTTCCCCCTTCATCCCATACCCTCCCTATTCCTCCTCCCCCCTCACCCCGTATCCTCCATGACCCCCCACTATCCTTAACCCCAACCCTACCCGTTCCCCCTTCCCTTAAACCCCCACCCCCCACCCCAAAACCCTCTACGACCCTGCAAACCATCTCACAGATCTTCTAACCCACGGAACAGCTTTCCCACACCAGTAGAATACTCGCCAAGAAAGGGATATGTAAATGAACAGAAGAAAGTGAGCTTCAAGGCGATGTACACTAACATAGATGGGATTACAAATAAAACTAGTGAACTTGGAAAATAGGCACTAGAAGAAAACCCAGACATAATAGCTCTCACAGAAACAAAGCTAACGAAAATCTATAACAAATGCAGTGTTTCCACAGGCTACTATGTAGTGAGGAAAGAGAGAGAAGGGAGAGGAGGAGGTGGTGTGGCTTTGCTACTAAAGAGAAGGTTGGAGTTTCGAAGAGATGGTAATTCAGAACTGTGAAGGTTTCAGGGACTCCATATCACGCACCATTGCAACTGGAGGACAGAAAATTATAATAGTAGTCATATATAACTTCCCACCGAATGACAGAAGACCCACACAGGAATATGATAGAAACAACCTGGCCACCATCAATATAATAGAGAGAGCAGCTTCTGTGGCTAGCAGGAACGGATCCAGACTTCTAATCATGGGAGACTTCAACCATGGGAAGATAGATTGGGGAACAGAGACCCACACGGAGGCCCAGACACATGGAGAGCTAAGCTGCTGGATGCTGGCAACAAGAAACTTTTCTAAGTCAACACGTCAAGGGACCGACAAGAATGAGAGGAGGGGAGAACCAGCCTTGCTTGATTTGATATTTACCCTAAATTAGTTGGATATAAGGGAAGTTAAGTTGGAAGCCCCCTTGGGAATGAGTAATCATAGTGTATGAGCTTTGAGTACCTGGTTGAGCTAGGAATTATCACCCCCAAAAAGAAACTGGGAACCAAAGGGCTGGCGTACCGAAAGGGAAACTATGAGGAGATGAATAATTCCTATGGGATAT
>WNGS01168094.1:11339-25868 GCA_020271785.1 Procambarus virginalis | reverse complement strand
AGGGACCCTAGAGCTGCCAGCTTTCCTTTTCCAGCGCCTCACCGTGGCGATTACAGGGGAAATGCGCACTGCATCCACGGGTTCCTGCCCGCCTTCTGAGGGCTGGAGGAACTCGACAACCTATGATAAACCTCTTTGTAACCTATATGTAACTCCTTTTTTTGTAACAAAGTTCAAATAAGCAAATATATATGTGTACATACAAAGAATGGGGGTGGTAGGAGAAGAAAATATTAGTGTTCAGTGAGAAACCACAAGGTCTCCTATGAATACGTTTATTTTCTTTCTCCGAGGCTATGGGTCCCCCCACATTGGCACCAGAGGTGGTACCCTCCCTTCTATATATATATATCTATATATATATATATATATATATATATATATATATATATATATATATATATATATATAAATATAATATTATATCATATTATAATATATATATTATATATATACAATTATAAATATATATATATAATATATATATATATATATATATATATATATACAATATATATATATATATATACTATATATATATTTGTGTCCTCACGTGTGCCCCAAAGATAGAGGTGATTTGGTAAAATGCTATGCCCAAGATAACCATCCGAGTGCCGGCGGTGAGGTGGTGTCAAAGCTTCGGCTATCACCTCATTATGTCCGGTCGTGATGGTCAAGTGGTTTAAGGCGTCTGGTACATACCAGTTGCGTTGCTCCTGGGAGTATGGGTTCGAGTCACTTCTGGGTGTGAGTTTTCATTCGCATATAGTCCTGGGGACCATTCAGGCTTGTTCGCAATATATATATATATATATATATAATATATATATATATATAATATATATATATATTAGTAGTATTTTGGTAGCAGTCTTTCTTGTAAACATATATTATTAAATATGACCGAAAATTAAGATTAATAATTCTAACACGAATTATCTCAATATTTCTTATGTTTCTTTTCACTGTCGATGGTAATTGAAAAATCAATTCTCAAAATTCATTATATTTCTAGTCTGACCGACACTTGAACACGTTTCGTAATAACTTATTACATTTTCAAAGACTTTAGTTTACACGCACACAACTATAACCTGCAACACTAACACATAGTTCTACTATGCTATCATTAAACAGCTTTCATCTTATATACCCGCTTTTGGGTGAGGTGATATGTTACAACAGTTTTGGATGAGGGTGAACAAAACTTTCAACACAAGATCGAGCAAACTTCAACACAATACAGAACAACGGTGCAATGGGTAAAAATTGGATAATAACGGAACATTGGGACACAGAACTCGGAACCAAGTCCGTACAAGACATGATGGACTATGTCACCCAAAAATGTCAGGAGGCTGTAAGCAGGTTTGTCCCAGCCCAACAGGAAAAAAACAGAGAAGCAAAGGAAGAATCCGTGGTTTAATAGGGAATGTATGAAAGCAAAGGAGCTGAACAAAAGGGCATGGAGGAACTTCCGTAATAACAGAACACCAGAAAGTAGAGAGAGATACAGAGAACCAGGAACGAGTATGTCAGTGTGAGAAGAGCAGCTGAGAAAAGGTATGAAAATGATATAGCTAACAAAGCCAAGACTGAACCAAAGCTACTACACAGTCACATCAGGAGGAAGACAACAGTGAAGGAACAGGTGATTAAACTTAGGGTGGGCGAGGACAGGTACACAGAGAATGACAAAGAGGTGTGTGAAGAACTCAACAAAAGGTTCCAGGAGGTCTTTACAATAGAACAGGGAGATATCACGGCGCTGGGAGAGGTGGCAGCAAACCAGGTGACCTTGGATAGGTTCGAAATTACAAGAGATGAGGTCAAAAAGCACCTATTGGAGCTGGATGTGAGAAAAGCTGTTGGGCCGGATGGAATCTCGCCATGGGTATTGAAAGAGTGTGCAGGAGCACTTTGCTTACCACTCTCCATAGTGTATAGTAAGTCACTGGAAACGGGGGACCTACCAGAAATATGGAAGACTGCTAATGTAGTACCAATATACAAAAAGGGTGACAGACAAGAGGCACTGAACTACAGGCCAGTGTCCTTAACTTGTATACCATGCAAGGTGATGGAGAAGATTGTGAGAAAAAACCTAGTAACACATCTGGAGAGAAGAGACTTCGTGACAACCCATCAACATGGGTTCAGGGAGGGTAAATCTTGCCTTACAGGCTTGATAGAATTCTACGATCAGGTGACAAGAATTAAGCAAGAAAGAGAAGGGTGGGCGGACTGCATTTTTTTGGACTGTCGGAAAGCCTTTGACACAGTACCCCATAAAAGGTTGATGCATAAGCTGGAGAAACAGGCAGGAGTAACAGGTAGGGCGCTCCAGTGGATAAGGGAGTACCTAAGCAATAGGAAGCAGAGAGTTACAGTGAGGGGTGAGACCTCAGACTGGCGTGAAGTCACCAGTGGAGTCCCACAGGGCTCTGTACTTGGACCTATCCTGTTTCTGATATACGTAAATGATCTCCCAGAGGGTATAGACTCATTCCTCTCAATGTTTGCTGACGACGCCAAAATTATGAGAAGGATTAAGACAGAGGAGGACAGCTTGAGACTTCAAGAAGACCTGGACAAGCTGCAGGAATGGTCGAACAAATGGCTGTTAGAGTTTAACCCAAGCAAATGTAATGTAATGAAGATAGGGGTAGGAAGCAGGAGACCAGATACAAGGTATCATTTGGGAGATGAAATACTTCAAGAGTCAGAGAGAGAGAAAGACCTGGGGGTTGATATCACGCCAGACCTGTCCCTGAAGCTCATATCAAGAGGATAACATCAGCAGCATATGCCAGGTTGGCTAACATAAGAACGGCCTTTAGAAACTTGTGTAAGGAATCTTTCAGAACATTATATACCACATATGTCAGACCAATCCTGGAGTATGCGGCTCCAGCATGGAGTCCCTATCTAGTCAAGCATAAGACTAAACTGGAAAAGGTTCAAAGGTTTGCCACCAGACTAGTACCCGAGCTGAGAGGTATGAGCTACGAGGAGCGACTGCAGGAATTAAACCTCACTTCGTTGGAAGACAGAAGAGTTAGGGGGGACATGATCACCACATTCAAGATTCTCAGGGGAATCGACAGGGTTGATAAAGACAGGCTGTTTAACACAAGGGGCACACGCACTAGGGGACACAGGTGGAAACTGAGTGCCCAAATGAGCCACAGAGATATTAGAAAGAACTTTTTTAGTGTCAGAGTGGTTGACAAATGGAATGCATTAGGAAGCGATGTGGTGGAGGCTGACTCCATACACAGTTTCAAGTGTAGATATGATAGAGCCCATTAGGCTCAGGAAACTGTACACCTGTTGATTGACGGTTGAGAGGCGGGACCAAAGAGCCAGAGCTCAACCCCGCAAGCACAACTAGGTGAGTACAACTAGGTGAGTACACACACACACACACACACACACATATATATATATATATATATATATATATATATATATATATATATATATTATATATATATAATATATATATATATATATATATGTCGTACCTAGTAGCCAGAACGCATTCTCAGCCTACTATGCAAGCCGATTTGAGTAATAGGCCAAGTTTTCACGAATTAATGTTTTTCGACTACCTAAACACCTAACCTAACAGAACCTAACTTTTTCGGCTACCAACCTAACCTAACCAACTTTTTTCGGCTACCTAACCAACCTACCAATAAAGATAGGTTAGGTTAGGTAGGTAGGGTTGGATAGTTAGGTCATATATCTACGTTAATTTTAACTCCAATAAAAGAAAATTGACCTCATACATAATGAAAGGGTAGCTTTATCATTTCATAAGAAAAAAATTTGAGAAAATATATTAATTCAGGAAACTTGGTTATTAGGCAAATCGGCCTTGCATAGTACGCAGAGAAGTGAGTTCTGGCTACTAGGTACGACATATATATATATATATATATATCTATATATATATATATATATATATATATATATATATATATATATATATATATATATATATATGTGTGTGTGTGTCGTACCTAGTAGCCAGAACGCACTTCTCAGCCTACTATGCAGGGCCCGATTTGCCTAATAAGCCAAGTTTTCATGAATTAATTTTTCGACTACCTAACCTACCTAACCTAACCTAACCTAACTTTTTCGGCTACCTAACCTAACCTAACCTATAAAGATAGGTTAGGTTAGGTTAGGTAGGGTGGTTAGGTTCGGTCATATAACTACGTTAATTTTAACTCCAATAAAAAAAAATTGACCTCATACATAATGAAATGGGTAGCTTTATCATTTCATAAGAAAAAAATGAGAGAAAAATATTAATTCATGAAAACTTGGCTTATTAGGCAAATCGGGTCTTGCATAGTAGGCTGAGAAGTGCGTTCTGGCTACTAGGTACGACATATGTATATATATATTATATATATATATATATATATATTATATATTATATATATATATATATATATATATATATATATATATATATATATAGGGGGGTACCACCTCTGGTGCAATTATAGGGACCCACAGCCTCAGAGAAGGGAACACAGAGCATTCAGGGAAAAACTTGCCATTTAACTCTGAATACATGAGGGTGTTCGCTTCTCCTACCACCCCCCTTTTTTATGGTGTACACTTTATTAAGCAAGGTTATACAGTTACATATCTGATTGTATACAAAAAAATGAGCATTAAGAGGACACAAAAATAGTTCGCTTCCTAGAGGCTGTAGATTTCCTCGAACTCCTCCGACGTTGGGCAGGAACCGAGGATGCAGCGAGCATTACCCCTCTGGATCGCGACACTGAGGCGCTGAAAGAGAAAACTTGCCGCTCTAGGGTCTTTTGTGGTGTCAATGAGCTTGGAACCAAGATCCTTTAGAAACCTTCTTGCACTCTCTCCCCATGGGCCTAGGGTCTCAGACCCTATTGGAACGAAGTTGTACCGATGATCTAATTGCCTATACTTGGCTGACTTGTCTCTTTCTCTGTGTGTCGCCGCGGCTCCTGCTGTGCCGGCAGAGAGGTTGATGTATGTGGCTGCCAGGGTGGATACGCAAGTATAGTCCCATGCCAACTGTCTGCCACCCTTCCACGGACGCAGTGTGATTCCGTCTGGTCGGCCGGCAAAGCTAACAGAGTCACGGTTCAGAAGGTTGCGGGGCTCTCTCTCCGCTGGACACTGGGCAGAGGCAAGGCTTCTTTTAATGATGTCGTTTACTTCGTCGTGTCTAGTGTGCCAACCACCAGATTTTCCACAGTGCAGGCCATGCAATCCATATTCGTCAGCATCTGCCTCGCCGCAAATACACCTATGAACAGTGTGGATAGGGGCAGCAAGACGGAGAGCGACTGCAATACGGAGCTCCTGCGGATCAAGACGTGTGCCTGTCGCAGACATAGGGATATATATATATATATATATATATATATATATATATATATATATATATTATATATATTATATAATATATATATATATATATATATATAATATATATATATATATATATATATATGGGATATATATATATATATATATATATATATATATATATATATATATTCCTGTCTAATGAGACGCTTTTCAGGTTCTTTTTTTAAATTTAGTTGTCTATTGTCTTTGATTTAGGAGGAAGCTCTGTGTGTGCTATGGAGTGCAAAATGTGTATTTCGCTTTCGTGATGCTGTTTTCTGAAGACAATAACGTGGATTATCAACTAAACGTACTAGTGTCACTGAAAAGCATTCATGGTAAGGCGCTTGAAAGACTAGTCAGAAGGAAAATCAGAAAGAACATTTAGACGGTTTGGACTGTGTCATTCCACAACATATTAATACAGATATTAAAGATATTAAAGCAGTTGCGAGAAGTAGATTCATATAGATGAGTGAACACACAGTGGATCTTGACACTCATATTAGACAGTCAATAGATAGTCCTCAAATGAGGACTATCTATAGGACCTAAATGAGTCCTCCATCCCTATGGAGAGGGAGGACTCATTTAGCACCCCCCCCCTGTCAGAAGACCTTTGGTGAGTTATGAGTGTAAAATGCAGTAGTTGAGCAGTGCAGTAATGTCAGAGATACAGTTCGTTGTGTAGTATCTCAGATTTCTATCAGTGACTCAACCTATGTCTATATATTTTGAAAGACAAATAGTCAGTAACTAAAGTTGTATATAGGCAGGGAAGAAGTCTTGATGACTTAGCCAGTAACACGCTGAAACATTGAGTTAAGAGTATACAGTAAATAATAGGAAAATAAATGTCTGCTCTTCATGAATTATATACGTTGCCCTTATTACGATGTATTCTAATGGATGAAAATGATCGACTCACAGAAAAGATTGATTCAGATGCTATCAGTATTGTAGATTATAATGAGTTACAATCATTTAAGGACAATCTATTAATTATATACAATAATTGGAGGGGGGACAGCTTTCCCCGGTTCCTCCCCCTCATATCGTCAGGTGTATCCCCAGTGCCTTCACCCTTAAAATGGGTAAATCATCTCTCCTTTATCCTATCCTCAGAATCATCATGACCCATCTCCCTTCAGCCCTCGTATCCCTAGTGTTAACGATATACCTTCACTCCTACTTCTAGAGGAACTAGACTCTGTGCCTATTATTACCTGACTGGATGAACCTGTCATCAAGAGTCGGGAATTCGTGCGTCTCTCCCCGATTTTAATGAATGGGCAAATGAAAGGCTAAATAGTTAACCGAAATGTGTAAAGTATAAGAAATAAAACTGGGACTGTACCATCTTTTCCCCCGCCATACATGTCTTCCTACTTGTTACATGAGAGTGAGGAGGGGGGGGGGGAGTGATTGAAGTGAGAATAGGGAGAAGTCAAGAGCGGAATGCTACAAGATACTATATCACAATTTATATTGTTTTTATTTCAATGATCTTACATAGAACATAGACTCGTTCATATCCATGTTTGTAAATAACTAACGCAAATTTATTCAGGATAGATAATAGAGAGGAAAGATTGTGTGAGCAAGTAAGAGAATCTCATAAACGGCGTCTAAAATTTAACCCTGAGAAGTGCAATGTTATGAAAATAGAAAGAGAACAAGAATATCTCAGGAATAACATAACTTGATGGGGAAACACCTTCTAGTCTCAGAGAGGGAGACTCCCTGAGTGTCTACATAACTTCGAATATGACACCAGAAGCGCACAGCAACAGGACAATGTCTGCAGCATTAGTAAGACGTGCAAATGTTCGCTTAACCTTCGGAAACCTACACAAGGAAGCCTTCAGAATATTGTATACAGCATATGAGACCTACAATCGAGAATATAGGTCTCGATTGTAGGAATGACCTTGGATGACATGAGAGCATCGTACAAGATTATAGTGGAGGAAGCAGCAATGTTGAAAATGGGGTAATAATGGAAATGAGAAGAACTCATTGGAAACTGAAAATGCAGACGAATCACGGACATTGGGTTAAAGATGATATTGAAAAACATCATCAAAGCATCAAGCAAAACATTCATTAACAAATCGAGTTCATGGAAAAGTCTGGGCTTCGGAACTAAAGCTCGACTCTTGCAAATACATCTTGGTGAAAACACAATTCCTCATTAATGATACTCTTCTGAAATACACAAGCCTAAACGAAGCCAGTTGTCACTCTGCTGCAGATATGATAATTTAGGCCCAAAATATGCAAGCATTGCTTGAATTCATTGCATAAAAATGAGAGCAACATCACAGATGTCAGCACACAGAAGGGAATTTTTTTATGCTTTCGCGCGTTGTTCAAATTTTCCTGGCTCGTGAGCTCGCTTATTAATGCCTACCTATCAGTGACTAAATTATTTGATCAAATAATTGAAAATTGCGGGAAACGCTGTGCGTACTAGTGGCTTTAGGTATTGTATGTACTAGTTCTCTCTTTTAATCCAACATTATGTTTGTAACTCATCTTCAATGTATGTACCTTTACCTGAATAAAAAATCTAATCTAAATAAATAATGTATTAGAACAAAATACTCTAAAAAACATTCATTAAAAAAATACATTGAAAACAATCCAAAATAACCAAAATTCACTAAAATGGATAAAATGATGCATAGATGGGTAGATAGAAATATAGATGAATGATAAATAGATAGAGCGATAGAGAGAAGGCTAGATTGATAGACATAAAGGTAGATGGAGGGATAGATTGATAGATATATGGTTAGATGGATGGATAAATGCATGCCTCTATCTAGCACTCTCTAGTTATCTCTCTAGCTATATATCTCACTAGCTACATTTCTATATAGCTATATCTAGGAGGACGAGGAGATTGACATAGCTCTCTCTTCCCCCTCGTCCTCTCCTCCTTCGCCCTGCTCCCCTCTCAAGAAGCACTGAAACAAATGTCTTTAATGTCCCAATGTCCCAATATCTCAATGTCCCAATGTCCCAATATCTCAATGTCCCAATGTCCCAGTATCTCAATGACCCCCCAAAAATGTCTCAGATATCTTGCTTTTCCTTCTTTCTCTTCCTTTTTCCATTGTTTTCCCTTCCAGAAGCAACTCTACGTTAATCACACGCCATATTTTACAACTGACATTGATATATTGTACTCTTTGAAACTGGCCTAAGGGTTTGTATAACTAGTAATATGACTTAAATTAATAATATTTCTTAATTTCTATTTGTTAACTTAGGCCTATATCGATCAGCCTATGTCCGTGCCGTATCCAAGGTGACTTCCTCTTAAAATTTAGGTGAAGCTGGCCCGATGGAAGGCCTGGTCGGAGACCGGGCCGCGGGGCTGTTGATCCCCGGAAGCTACACACGGTAGGTATCTGTCAGGCCTTCCACTTTGAACAGACGAACAAACAGACGTTCTGTCTTATAGGTACAATAAATGTACATAGACATAAGTAAATTTATAACATAGAATTAGGGAGGACAGAATAGAGAAAATTTGAAAATAAACAGAGGTAAATATCTGAACAATAACATAAATGGAGGAACAGGCAGATGCTGAGATTGACACACAGACCACAAACTCACACAATGCTATACAATTAAGCAGAAAGACAGAGACCAACACTAGACAAAGAAGTAGGCAGACACAGAAAAAATCTGTACAGAGGAGCAGACGGACACAGACAAACGCCACTCAGACACAGATGAACGTTACATAGACAGGCACAAGCCAATGCAATAAAGACTTGGACACTTTCTCTAGGGCGGAAAAATTCATCAAATTTGACAGATTTGTTGAAGACACTCACGCTACTCCTGCCAACATCTCCCTCCACACTTACAGGGGAACGAGACAAGGATTTTGTTCCGGCGCTTTACAAGCAACCTGAAAAATTAATCTCTGGCCGGATATTGTTCCCCGTTTGCAATATTTCGCTTATGAACTCAGGAACAGATGACGGATATTGCCTTGTGTTACTCGTGTCTGACAACCACATGAATATATTGACAACGACAAAAAGCATTTGAACTATATGTTATTTTCGGACCAACATAACAGGAAATACAACCAAAATTTGTCTGTTAAAACAAATGACAGATAAATGCTTTTTGTTTTTTGTTTCAGACAATATTTTAACATTTGTACGTGTTTTAGAAGATCTTTGGAGCAGGACAGGAATCGTACCAGCGTCCTGGCTACCCAGGATGGGAATCGAACCAGCGTTCTGTGTAACCCAGACAAGAGCTCAGAACGCTCCCAGTCGAACCCCAAAGATATCACATTACTGTGACCTCAAAAATAGATATATATAAGATATATTTATTTGTTGCTCACCGCTTCTCAGTCCTCGTATATATCAGTTCCTTATCTTCACATCCTTTATATGTGTTATATAGTTGATATAGTATAGTAATGGCTTACTGTTTTCTCCTCTGAATACCCAGAGGTGTTCGATGTCTTAAATCAATTGGAGTACGACATGCCATCTTCGGTCTCAAGATACCCAGACCATAGAGCAACAGTCTCGCTTCATGCTGGTTGGCGTTCATTCCCGGACCGTCAAAGTGGTTGGGCACCATTCCTTCCCGTGTCTCATCCCAAGTCCTTATCTTGACCCCTTCCCAGTGCTATATAGTCGTAATAGCTTGGCACTTTCTCCTGAAAAAACTCCCTTCGTGCCTGAAGTTTTCGTCGGACATAATAGCTCAATCATCGTTATGATAAACTTACTTCAGTTGCTTCTGATGGTCCATGAATTCGGGAATTTCAATAAATTCTTGGAAAAATGTGTAACTTTGTATAGGTACTGTTGCTCTCGAAACAAGAAATTAAAAATGATGAACAAGTTTTAATTTTAACTTGTTGTACATATATAATTGTGTTGTACTTACATAAAAGTTTCAGCATAATTTTGTCAACAGTCACAATAACAGCATAACACGCAGACATTATTATACTCTGTACACTTTAGATTTAGATTAGATGTTTTATTGACCTTTGATTGATACACACAAAACATCACATTTGTGGCTGGAGTAATCAGGCATGGAGTGACCAGGCGTGGAATGACCAGGCGTGGAGTGACCAGGCGGGAGTGACCAGGCGTGGAGTGACCAGGCGTGGAGTGACCAGGCGGGGAGTGACCAGGCGTGGAGTGACCAGGCGGGAGTGACCAGGCGGGGAGTGACCAGGCGTGGGAGTGACCAGGGGGAGTGACCAGGCGGGGAGTGACCAGGCGTTGAGTGACCAGGCGGGGTGTGACCAGGCGGGGAGTGACCAGGCGGGGAGTGACCAGGCGTGGTGTGACCAGGCGGAGAGTGACCAGGCGGGGAGTGACCAGGCGGGGAGTGACCAGGCGTGGAGTGACCAGGCGGGGAGTGACCAGGCGGGGAGTGACCAGGCGGGGAGTGACCAGGCGGGGAGTGACCAGGCGGGGAGTGACCAGGGGAGAGTGACCAGGCGTGGAGTGACCAGGCGGAGAGTGACCATGCGGAGAGTGACCAGGCGTGGAGTGACCAGGCAGGGAGTGACCAGGCGTGGAGTGACCAGGCGGGGAGTGACCAGGCGGGGAGTGACCAGCGTGGAGTGACCAGGCGGGGAGTGACCAGGCGGGGAGTGACCAGACGTGGAGTGACCAGGCGGGAGTTACCAGACGGGAGTTACCTGACGGGAGTTACCAGGCGTGGAATGACCATGCATGGAGTGACCAGGCTTGGAGTGATCAGGCGTAGAGTGACCAGGCGTGGAGTGACCAGGCGTGGAGTGACCAGGCGTGGAATGACCAGGCTTGGAGTGATCAGGCGTAGAGTGACCATGCGTGGAGTGACCAGGCGTGAAGTGACCAAGCGGGGAGTGACCAGGCGTGGAGAGAGACAGACGGTGAGTGGCCATTCATGGAGTGACCAGGCGGGAGTGACCAGGCGTGGAGTGACCAGGCGCGGGAGTGACCAAGCGTGGAGTGACCAGGCGGGAGTGACCAGGCGTGGAGTGACCAGGAGTGGAGTGCCACGAGGCGGGGAGTGACCAGGCGTGGAGTGACAAGCGTGGAGTGACCAGGCGTGGAGTGACCAGGCGGGGAGTGACCAGGCGGGAGTGACCAGGTGTGGAGTGACCAGGAGTGGAGTGACCAGGCGGGGAGTGACCAGGCGTGGAGGACCAGGCGTGGAGTGACAGGAGTGCAGTGACTAGGCGTGGAGTGACCAGGCGGGGAGTGACCAGGCGCGGGAGTGGCCAGGCGGGGAAGGACCAGGCTTGGAGTGACCAGGCGTGGATTGACAGGCGTGAGTGATCAGGCGGGGAGTGACCAGGCGTGGAGTGACCAGACGTGGAGTGACCAGGCGGGGAATGACCAGGCCAAAGAGAAACATTACTCACATTTAGTACTGTAAGATTGATATTGGCCAAATATATAACACAAAATTTACAATTTGATCAATAGCAGATAATATACTAATTATACCACTGAAGTTGTATAAAACGTACACACACCTCAGCATTTTATCACAACAGATTTTAGGGACTAACATGGATCAAAATCATTTAGAACTCATAGCTCATAAAATTTTAATTATAAGGTCAACCTTTATAAATTCATTTATAATTAATTCCTTCAAAAATTCTTCATATGGAAACTTTCCTTATTAAGACTACTCTATAGCTCGATTGATAGAGTTTCGGCCTCTTACGCTTGGGGTTCACGGTTTCGAGTCTCCTAGAGCCCAGGTGAGTGGAACATAGCTCATAAAAAGATCAAAAGGATTGAAAGAGAGTGTCAGTAAGCCAGCTCTATAACAGTAGCTCCTAAATAATTACACACTATGTGTATAGAAACAAATTTCACTATGCTCATAGTGACATTTGTCCTGAGTTTAAGGTCTCATAACACTAGAAAATTTGATTTTTACGCGATTATTTTTGTATATAATACTGGAAATTCGTCACAATATTGTATACTGACTTGGATCTAGATAAGAAAAATTTAAAAGTAATCGAAGATTCATGTAAACAATTATTTTAATAAATTTAAACATTTGAATCGATTTTATAAGTATTTTAAGATAAGAAACATTTGAATCGATTTTATAAGTATTTTATTAAATAATAAAACATTTGAATAATTATTATGTAATTTAATAAAAAATAAAAAATATTTTACTAAATCTAACGAATATTTTAATAAATATAACAATATTTTAGTAAATCTAATAAGTATTTTAATAAAAATAACAAATATTTTAATCAATACAATATATGTTTGTATTATTATTTTTACAAACATTTTAATCAATATAACATATACTTGTATTTATGTAACAAATATTTAATTATTCAAAAACTTTATTATGCAATTAGATTTTCTCGAATTTCAGGTATCCAAATTAATGGAATAATATTAGATGAATAAATGTGTATCATATATAATAGAAGCTTGAGGAAGCGTTTACAAGAGAGTGTAGAGGAGAGGGTCAGGCTCTGTAAAAGGTAAGAAATTTATCTTGAGTAATAAAATACTTGAATATGGTCCAAGAAGACAGGAACGTCGTCTCTCCATTTATTTCAGATGTTGTCTTGGGTGTTTCATTATCAGCCAGGTTATTGGACTTGTTGTCTGCATGATACTGCTAATCCCCGAGAGTTAGGCTTTTCTATATCTCCGTGCAAAGCTTGTTATATCTCATTCACCTGGGCTCTAGGAGACTCGAACCCTGAACCATACGCGTGTGAGGCCGAAGCTCTACTGACTGAGCTATTGAGTAGTCTTAATAAGGAGAGTTTAATAAGCTTGTTATATGTTTGTAATTTTTCTTTTATCAAAGATTCCGTCTGGTTTCGTTTCATTCCTTTAACGAAAAAGGTGTTTCCGGAATTTAGTTTTAATTTCCAGCAGGAACTATCATCATTAAGCTCCCGATTATCCCTCACCATCTGATGTCAAAATAATATAATTTGAGACAAAAATTTGTGTCTGAGACCTAAATTCTGCAACATATAATAGTTTTGTAGCTTTGCTACATTTTAAACAAAACTACTAAACTAACTCCAAGAAATAATTTGTATTATGAATAACAACGAGTTTCGCCCCTTCCCGCAGCCCGACCGCCTCCGCCTCTCTTCATTTTAGAGTCGTTAAGGAATTACCTCAATTAGCCATAATGAGAGAGTGCAGACTGGGGCAAATGTCCGTGAGCACAATATTTAAATGTCCAATTACAGCTGTTATTTACAACCCATCCGGTCGATTGGCTAAATGGTACTTTGAGACGAAATAATTCAGTAGGAAAGGTGTTGTTGTCTAAACAAAGATTAAGTAACCGTACTTTCTGAGAGAAAGAGAGAGAGAAAGAGAGAGAGAGAGAGAGAGAGAGAGAGAGAGAGAGAGAGAGAGAGAGAGAGAGAGAGAGAGAGAGAGAGAGAGAGAGAGAGAGAGAGAGAGAGAGAACTAGAAAGAGAGAGAGACAGACAGACAGAAATACGACAGACAAACAGACAGACAGACAGACAGACAGACAGACAGACAGACAGACAGGACAGACAGACAGACAGACAGACAGACAGACAGACAGACAGACGTCAGACAGACAGACAGAGTCAGGAACAGACAGCTGACACAGACCAGACAAACAGACAGACACGGATAGAGAGAAAACAAAATCAAATTAAAGAATAAGAACAGAACATTACGATATTCAAAACTTTATAAAACACAAGTGGACTGAAAAAGAAATAAAATACTCCTGTACGGAGGTCACACACACACACACGGTCTGTTCAGCTCCTTGAATGGTTCCTTTTCCAAGATCCTCAGCCATTCTGTTGAACAACGTGTTTTGAGACAGTCTTGGTGCTCCGTCACTCCGAAGTCCTCTCTTTTCCCCCCTCTTAATGGAATCCCTTTCCTTCGTTGTTTACTAACCATATGATTATCTACTTCATCCTCCACGCTTATATCCTTACATTCACTTAAATTGAAGTCGAGGAGCCGTCTTTCACACAAGTGGTGCCATGATTATTCAGATCTTCTTTTTGCATTCTCAAGTTTTCATCCATACGAAATGTTATAA
>WNGS01168092.1:3780-29087 GCA_020271785.1 Procambarus virginalis | reverse complement strand
ATATAATCTCAAACTAAGCTATCCATGGAGATCATGACTAACTAGCTAATGGCTGCGCAACTGGAGGCAGGAGGTCTGGTGCAGGTAGAGGTGATAGTTGAAGAGTCAGCGGACCAGAAGTTGCGCGTAGGAATTCATGATGCTCAGCCACAGTGTTATCTGTTAAGTAGATTATAAACGGCAGACACTAACGTAGGCACAATATATTACATGGCAATACACTGAAAAGCGACATTTCCACTAAAATATGGAGAGCATGAACGTGGCAGGAACACTACGACCTACATAGTGTATAGAGACACGACAAGATCAATAAACTATGAACAAAGATACCTGAGGTGGAAGGGTCTATATACATTGAACCGAGGGGTGCGAAACGATTGTTGTAATCCCTCTTAATCTAGTCATAAAACTATGAATTCTTAGGTGCTAGTCCGTCATGAATGTAGTCTTCCGCTGCCATGTACGAACAGGCAGGGAGAGGGGAGCAGATAGAACGCATCCATTGTCCCTTACAGACTGGAACACCACAGTCACACGAAGATGAATCATCAGACTGTTGGTAGTGTACTGTCGAAATAACAGGTCTGGACCGAAGATTGTATGTGTGAGCACGTGGTGGGGTAGTATCGCTGGGCGTGTCTGAGACCGAAGTGGGTGTCACAGTGGTAGGGTCAGGCAGTACGTTGTCAGGGACAGGAGTGTCAGGGACAGGAGTCTGGGTGTCATCGTCGACAGTCAGACGAGCTAATTTCATGTGGTTGAGATGCTCATGTACTTGTTCTCCAGTAGCTAGGTTTTCCAGCTTGTACTTATTACCTGTGATATGCTCAAGAACTCTGTAAGGACCAAGAAACTTCTCAGTCAGTTTGTACATGGGACCATCTCGTCGCTGGTTGAGGATCATTACTAAAGATCCAGGTCCTATCCTCGTAGGTTTAGCATGAGCGTTTTGTAACCGTGTGAAATCGTCAGTAGCTTTAGAGAGATGTTCCTTGACCCTCTGGAACACCAGTTGAGTGTCTCTCCGTTTGACCTTAACATAGTCGTCATAGTTGTAGAGTGGCGCGGGAGGCGAGGAGATGATGGCATTAGGAAATCTCATGTCTGTCCCAAATAGCACAAAGTGAGGTGTGTCTCCTATGGAGGAGTTGACAGAGGAGTTTATCGAACATTGGATGATTGGCATAAGTTCATCCCATTTGTGACTGTCTCGATTGACTGTCACTCTGAGTGCGTCAAGGACCTTCTTGTTAGTTCTTTCAGCAAGGCCATTGCTAGCCGGCTGATAAGGCATTATATTACACTTTTTGATTTTGTACAATGTAGCCAGTTGTTCCAGGACAGAATTGTTGAATTCCGGGCCGTTGTCAGAGAGTATAACCCTAGGTGGACCATACCTGCAAATTATATGATCATGAAAAGCACTAGCTATAGTTTCTGCAGTCTTGTTTGGAATTGGAACCAGTTCACAGTATCTAGAGAAGTTATCTACCATAACTAGGAGATGTTTATTTCCTCTGGAAGTTTCAGCAAAATTTGTTAACAAATCCATAGAAACACGATCCCAAGGTGCATTAGTCGTAGGGTAAGACTGAATCGGGTTCGGGCCAGCAACATGGCCTCTGTGAGCTAGGCAGGTTAGACATTGATCCACGTGACGTTCAATCTGTTTGGCCATTTTGGGCCAGTAGTATGTTAGACGAGCCTGCTTGATGGTGCGGTCCTTGCCAGGATGCGCACTGTGTGGGGCGTCGTGTACAAGTTTTAACACGGTAGGAACTATTGATGCAGGAATAACAAGTTGATGTACCAGTCTGGCAGGAGATCCAAGCATAACTTTGCGATGGAGCACATGATCTAAGAGTACGAGTTCCTTGAGTGGTACGGGTGGCTTGACCGTAAGAGTCGTGTGCGGGTCCACGAGAAAGCTTATGATCGGTGCCCACATTGGGTCTTGACGTTGTGCGAGTTCTACATCTCGCAAGTCCAATGAAGGGTATTCAACGTGAACAGGAGCGACGTAACGAGAGAGAGCATCGGCAACTACGTTGTGTTTGCCAGGTAAGTATCCAAACGTGGGTAGGAACTCTTGTATGGTGAGCGACCAACGGGCAAACTTGCCTATGGGGTTCTTGTCTCTGAACAAGGGAATGATAGCTTGGTGGTCCGTCAGGACATGGACAGGGTAGTTATAGATGATATCTCTGAAATGTTTGAGAGCCCACACGACAGCCAACGCTTCACGCTCGGTTGTCGAATAATTCTTTTCAGCTTTGGAGAGGACTCGGCTCGCATATGCAATGGCATGTTCCTTTCTGTCGCTAGTTTGAGCGAGTACGGCACCTAACCCAATGTTACTGGCGTCAGTAACTAAAATGAACGGTTTGGTGAAGTCTGGGAACTTGAGAACGGGAGAAGATATCAGGGCTTCTTTGAGCGTTTGAAATGCTTTCTCTTGATCCGTTGTCCAAACGAACGGAACGTCCTTCTTAAGGAGGTGAGTGAGAGGAGATGCAATCACTGAATAACCGGCAATGAAATGGCGGTAGAATCCAGCTAGGCCTATGAACTTTTGTACAGCTTCAGCATTATGAGGGACTGGAAAGTTCTTGACAGCTTCTATCTTTGAATGTAGAGTGGTGATGCCTTGTGAGGTGACGCTATGGCCGAGAAACTGTATTTTTTCTCTCATGAAGGCGCATTTGCTGAGTTTGATTTTCAGATTGGCTTCAGCTAGTTTCTGAAGGACTCGGTCCAAACTTTGAAGATGTGACGGTACATCCTTGGACATGATAATGAGGTCATCAAGGTAGACCATGAGGGTATTTCCTATCATTCGTCGAAACAGGTCTGTCATAAGCCTTGAGAAGGTAATAGGGCTGCTGCGTAAGCCAAAAGGCATGCGAGTGTACTGGTAATGACCATTAGGGACGGAAAACGCCGTCAGTTCTCGACTTTCTGGGTCGAGCGGTATCTGCCAAAATCCTTGCAATAAATCAAGTGTGGAAAAAACCTTATTCTGACCTATGTTCTGCAATAAGTCAATAAGCACAGGAAGTGGAAATCGATCGGGAATCGTAACTTGATTAAGTTTCCTGAAATCAACGACGGGACGCCAAGAGCCATCCTTCTTGGGTACCAAGATTAACGGAGCATTCCACGGTGAAGTACTTTCTTCAATAACGCCATCGTGTAACATCTCGTCAATGAGTTGGTCTGCAACGGCTCGTTGAGAATGAGGCAATCTGTACGCGGGTACAAAAATTGGGCGAGTACCTGGTTCCAGTGGAATTTTGTGAGTACCCACACGCTATGGGACTTAATGGACGTCATGGTAGAGTCCACAGATAGGCTAAAGTCCAGGGATTCTGCTCAGCTTTCTGCCGTTTTTCGTGCAAACAGTTCCCATACCACAGTGAACGTTGTCACGCGTTCTACCCCTAGACATGTTCAGACTCGTGCTAGGTCTCCTCCGCCTTCGTATGGCCCCAGGTCATACTCCAGGACAGGTTCCGCTCAATACCCTCAGCGACCTCGAACGCCAGAATGTTTTAACTGTGGCAAACCAGGACACCGTAAAGCAGAGTGTACACCAACTAACACTCGTTACCAACAGCATGCTAGACATAACTACACAGGCCGATCACGTGATCACACCCGTTCTTATTGCACATATCACCGCCGACCTGGACATGACACTGCTGTCTGTAGATCCCACCGCTGCCACCAGTGTTTCATCTGCCGTTGGCAGCTGTAGAATGATTAGTTGTGGGCAGGAATTGGAGTACCAAACATCTGCAGCTTTTCCTTGGTTTTATTATAAAACTATATATATCTGTACACTGGGCCAGGGGCTAGCTAGTGTGTGTCAGGGAGCGCGTGTGCTCGCTGCGATGCCCATGCTGCGTCTGACCGTCTGAGCGCTGTGGCTCGACAACGTTGTTTATACTTATCAAGTTGTTTAGCTTAAGAGGGTATAGGTCACCCTTTGTGTGAGGGTGAACTGGCGTCCAACACATTCCATTTTTCCACTACTCTCACGCTAAAAGAAAACTTCCTAACATCTCTTTGACTCATCTGAGTTTCCAGTTTCCACCCATGTCCCCTCGTTTTGTTACTATTCCGTGTGAACATTTCGTCTATGTCCACTCTGTCAATCCCTCTGAGTATTTTATACGTTCATATCATGTCCCCCCTCTCCCTTCTTCTTTCTAGTGTCGTAAGGCACAGTTCCCTCAGGCGCTCCTCATACCCCATCCCTCGTAGCTCTGGGACGAGTCTCGTTGCAAACCTCTGAACCTTTTCCAGTTTCTCTATATGCTTCTTCAGATGGGGACTCCATGATGAGGCGGCATACTCTAAGACTGGCCTCACGTAGGCAGTGTAAAGCGCCCTACATACCTCCTTACTTAGGTTTCTGAATGATGTTCTAAATTTTGCCAGTGTAGAGTACGCTGCTGTCGTTATCCTATTTATATGTGCCTCAGGAGATAGATTAGGTGTTACGTCCACACCCAGGTCTCTTTTTCGCGTCGTCACAGGTAGGCAGTTCCCCTTCATTGTGTATTGTCCCTTTGGTCTCCTATCTCCTAGTCCCATTTCCATAACTTTACATTTGCTCGTGTTGAATTCCAGTAGCCATTTCTCTCACCATCTCTGCAACCTGTTCAGGTCCTCTTGGAGAATCCTGCAATACTCATCTGTCACAACTCTTCTCATCAACTTTGCGTCATCCGCAAACATCGACATGTAGGACTCTACGCCTGTAAACATGTCGTTAACATATACTAGAAATTGAATTGGTCCCAGCACCGATCCTTGTGGTACTCCACTTGTTACTGTTCGCCAGTCTGCTGGACAACTTTTCTTTTTCCTTATGTATCGTTTTTCTCCCCCCTATTCTCCTTTCTAATTGTCATTTCCTGCCGACCTTTTGCCTGTTTTGATTATTCTATTGGACTTGTTCTATTTTGATGCCCGGGTGTTTGGGAAGGCATACTCTTGCACCCGTAGAACTGTAGTCCCCAACGTCGCGAGCGAGGAGACCCTTTTATTGTCAATCCTCCTTTCGTCCCTTAACCCGCTCTCGACGGACTGACGGTTCTTAAGGTGGCGTTTGTGGGGCGTATACTCACGACGCACCCCTGGGGGGCCCCGGCATGATCGGCGATAGCTTCTTGTTGGGTGTCCTGCCTCTAATTGTGGCTCCAATGGGGGACACATTCGTGAATGAAAGTCTGACCTCTCGTTTGTATGTCTATTTCTGTTCGGCTTATACCTTGTGAGGCTCGTGGGGCAGGTGACCAAGCCCCCGAGTCAATGTTGGAAGACCAACAGTGCTTCAGTGCTTCCTTAGAGATGGCATCATTAAAGTGAGAAAGACTTCAGGAGGTAAAATGTTTACAATTGCTAATGAGGATAACCTCAACACTTTCCTCACCCAATGTGGTTTGTCTCACCTTATTATCACTCCCAATGAGTCAACATAATTAACCCCTTGTCACCTAGTGCGGGCTAGGTATCCTAATGTCTCTTTGTTACACTTTTTTAAATTAAATTTTAATTTAATTTTTATCAGTCATTTATTGGACTTAATTAATTGAGTGCATTAACATTTTCTTTAGTTCTTATTAATTATAGGATCATCACTAAACTATTTATAGTTAATTTTTCATTAGATTAAATTTGCCTATGTTTATTATTCAACTTTTTCTTTGCTTTCATTATTATCTAGGTTGCCTAGCCTCGCCATACTCCCGTACTTCAGTGTACCACTGGCTTTGCCTGTGTCTCAAAATGCAAATTATTACTTACAGTGTACCTGAGAGTACTTGTTAGCAATCTACCTCATTTTTCTATTTTTGTTCATTTTGTGTTTGTTTTGTATAGTCTTGTTTATATTTTTATTATTTCCCCCTTTTATATAAAAATTATATTTTGTAATTGACATTCTTGCCTTGTTTTCCTACAACCAGCCTTTTTATGCAGGCAAGTTTAGACCCTGAACTAAACCTCTTATCCACTATCTATGACAATCATCACTTTAATGATCTAAATTGCAGATATTTTACAGCACATGATGTAAACAATGTATTAACACATAATCACAATATCTCTGTAATCAACTTGAATGTAAGATCACTTAGCAAACACTTCGATGATGTTAGTGCCTTAATTGAAACTGTTAATAACAAATTCTCTTTTATTATACTTACTGAAACATGGTTAAAAGAGGATACTACTCAACTCTTTAACATGCCGAACTACTCGGCAATTCACAACTGTCGTCAAGTTCAGAGAGGTGGTGGTACTGCTCTTTACTACCACCAAGAACTAACATGCTTAAAAGTAATTAGAACTAGAGACTGCTGTGGGGAGCATATCTTCGCCAGTTTCAGAGTCAAGGGTGCCGAGTCTGTCCTGTCTGTGGGTGCAGTCTATAGAATTCCTAACACTGATGTGTCCGAATTCAACTGTAATCTTAGAAATCTAATACTAGATAACAAACTGAACAAAAGCCATCTAATTATGCAGGCGATGAGTCACAATAATGTGGCTAATGTTGACCAGACCACACACTAGAAGGTGAAGAGACGACGACGTTTCGGTCCGTCCTGGACCATTCTCAAGTCGATTCCTATCGACTTGAGAATGGTCCAGGACGGACCGAAACGTCGTCGCCTCTTCACCTTCTAGTGTGTGGTCTGGTCAACACCATCTAATTATCGCAGGGGACTTTAACTTAATATTGACCTCTGCGAGCCTGAAAACCCTACCACTGTTAGCTTCCTCAACTGTATGAATTTCTGCTTCCTCATACCCTTATGAGGAAGCTCTAATGGGAAACCTTGACTCCAAGGTTTCCTACCTAGTGCTTTAGCTCGCACTGTATCTAGTGCTACCCAATCCCCCAATACTTGTATCTAAGCCATATTACTTTACCATTGTAATCTTAGATATCATCTGATATCATGGTTGTTATATTTACTGCATTATTCCTTGAAATGATCCTCAAATTGTCCTTCAGTGAACCAATGTATAACTCTGAAATTTTCCTAATGTACCTAGTAATCCTTGTTCATTATAGTTGGTTCTGCACTTTAATACTTTTGTCTGGGTTTCCATGTTTTGTGGGAAATTAGACGTTTTCTCGACTATTAACGGTATTTGACCACTCCTCAGAGAGCGACCCACAACGGTCGACTAACAACCAAGTTCCTAATTACTGCTAGGTGAACAGAAGCAACGGGTGCAAGGAGACGCGCCTAGCTGTCTCGCCCTGCCCAGGATAGTGTATTGTTATTATTGTGTATTATTCTAATCTTTGTTTTTGTGTCCAAAATTTCTTACAATGTACCTGTAAATTTTTTTGGTTAATTTTACTGTAATTTCTTTACTTAAAATTATCTGTACCTGTACCTGTAAAGTTGTAAAGAACCTGTAAACATTTGTACCGTACCAAAAGTACCGCAACGCTATGCGTGCTAATGGCTTTACAAGAAATGTAAAATCAACATCATTTCTGTTCTCTCTTAACCCCCCAATGTACTTTCTTGTATGTAAATAAATAAATAAATAAATAAATAGGGGTGTTTATGGCAGGTGGGGAGGGAAGATGAAACATGTGAGAAGGGAAGGGGGGAGAGGGGAAGGGCTCAGCGCTCGACTACAGTCACCGTTACAACTTCCTCTCTCCGATATTAAGAAATTTGTGAGTAAAAAGCGGTGCACTTGTCTTTCAGCATCTGTTGGTTGGTTGGTGTTGGGCACGGGCACCTCTGGTGGAGCAGGGGCACGGGCACCTCTGGTGGAGCAGGGGCACGGGCACCTCTGGTGGAGCAGGGGCACGGGCACCTCTGGTGGAGCAGGGACACGGGCACCTCTGGTGGAGCAGGGGCACGGGCACCTCTGGTGGAGCAGGGGCACGGGCACCTCTGGTGGAGCAGGGGCACGGGCACCTCTGGTGGAGCAGGGGCACGGGCACCTCTGGTGGAGCAGGGACACGGGCACCTCTGGTGGAGCAGGGGCACGGGCACCTCTGGTGGAGCAGGGGCACGGGCACCTCTGGTGGAGCAGGGACACGGGCACCTCTGGTGGAGCAGGGGCACGGGCACCTCTGGTGGAGCAGGGGCACGGGCACCTCTGGTGGAGCAGGGACACGGGCACCTCTGGTGGAGCAGGGGCACGGGCACCTCTGGTGGAGCAGGGGCACGGGCACCTCTGGTGGAGCAGGGGCACGGGCACCTCTGGTGGAGCAGGGGCACGGGCACCTCTGGTGGAGCAGGGACACGGGCACCTCTGGTGGAGCAGGGGCACGGGCACCTCTGGTGGAGCAGGGGCACGGGCACCTCTGGTGGAGCAGGGGCACGGGCACCTCTGGTGGAGCAGGGGCACGGGCACCTCTGGTGGAGCAGGGGCACGGGCACCTCTGGTGGAGCAGGAGCACGGGTACCTCTGGTGGAGCAGGGGCACGGGCACGACTGGTGGAGCAGGGGCACGGGCACCTTTGGTGGAGCAGGGGCACGGGCACCTCTGGTGGAGCAGGGGCACGGGCACCTCTGGTAGAGCTTGGGCACGGGCACCTCTGGTGGAGCAGGGGCACGGGCACCTCTGGTGGAGCACGGGCACGGGCACCTCTGGTGGAGCAGGGGCACGGGCACCTCTGGTAGAGCTTGGGCACGGGCACCTCTGGTAGAGCTTGGGCACGGGCACCTCTGGTGGAGCAGGGGCACGGGCACCTCTGGTGGAGCAGGGGCACGGGCACCTCTGGTGGAGCACGGGCACGGGCACCTCTGGTGGAGCAGGGGCACGGGCACCTCTGGTGGAGCACGGGCACGGGCACCTCTGGTGGAGCAGGGGCACGGGCACCTCTGGTGGAGCACGGGCACGGGCACCTCTGGTGGAGCAGGGGCACGGGCACCTCTGGTAGAGCTTGGGCACGGGCACTTCTGGTGGAGCAGGGGCACGGGCACCTCTGGTGGAGCAGGGGGCACGGGCACCTCTGGTGGAGCACGGGCACGGGCACCTCTGGTGGAGCAGGGGCACGGGCACCTCTGGTGGAGCACGGGCACGGGCACCTCTGGTGGAGCAGGGGCACGGGCACCTCTGGTGGAGCACGGGCACGGGCACGTCTGGTGGAGCAGGGGCACGGGCACCTCTGGTGGAGCACGGGCACGGGCACCTCTGGTGGAGCAGGGGCACGGGCACCTCTGGTGGAGCACGGGCACGGGCACCTCTGGTGGAGCAGGGGCACGGGCACCTCTGGTGGAGCACGGGCACGTCTGGTGGAGCACGGGCACGGGCACCTCTGGTGGAGCACGGGCACGGGCACCTCTGGTGGAGCAGGGGCACGGGCACGACTGGTGGAGCAGGGGCACGGGCACCTCTGGTGGAGCAGGGGCACGGGCACCTCTGGTAGAGCTTGGGCACGGGCACGTCTGGGGGTAGACTAGTCCACCACAGGTCAAGTATCAACTCCAGCACTGTGTTAGGGCGTTTGTTCCTTCCATCAATAACGACTAGAAGAATTCCTCTAACTTGCGGTCATTATCATAATAATCTTACTGTGGTTATTCAAAACTAATTTTTGTATGAATTTATTAATTATGGTGATACAATGGAGATAGGCACTCATTACTGTAGCAACACACCTATGTAACTTTCTTTGTAAGAAAACAGTGGTACAAAATATACATTATTACATGCACGTATAGTAAGGTAATGTGGGAAGTGTGGTAGAGAGTAACATTACCATATCTCGCGTCTATTTGGTATTTTCCATGCAATGCCTTAGTGCCATTATGAAACTTCTCTGTCAGGTACATTATTTTGTTTTTGTACTTTGTATACACGTTTATATAAATAGTCTATTGTACAAATACACTTCATATATATATATATATATATATATATATATATATATATATATATATATATACATAAATGTATATATAAATATACATGTATATATTATATACATAAATATGTATACATACATATATATATATATATATATATATTATATATATATATATATATATATATATATATATATATATATATATATATTAGAAAGTTTACAGAAGTCTAATCAAATATAGTAGAAGTCGAAATTTTTCATAGTCCAATCTTAATTGGTTTTCATTTTACAATTATAATAAGTTAAGATTGTTTTACAATTATGATAATAGTTTAGATTGTTTAGTCTGGCCTTTCCTGCGAAGCCTTCCCACCATGGGAGTCCCTGCCAGTGACGCGTCGTCACCGGTGGTCGAGACCTCGCAGTCATCAAGGCACACGAGCCCTTCTACCGCGTCAAGGTACAATCTAAGAAGGGTTTATCACATGCATTATAGTAACAGACAGCACCGCATCACTATGCCCTCAAGAACGTGCACCAGCACAGGTTCGACTCCGTGACAGTAGTGGTCAGCTGGACCAGTACTTGTGATGAACCTGGATTTAAAGTCTTCTTCCTTAGTGGTTCTTGCAGGATACTTTTGACATACCATATTTAACCAGTTATGAAACGTTAGGCTTGGTAGTAACGGGCAAATTTGTCCAAAAATTTAGTTTCAAAAATTGATTTATAAACATTATATTTGAAACACTCATCTAGAGCCGTAATGGTGGAGCCTAGTACCGCATAATTATAATTGACAATTTTCAGAAAAATATCATGCAAAAGTGAAGTCTGAAGAGCAGCAAAGAGGGTGTTAATATGTAGTGATGTGAGCCACAATGGCGCTCACCACCATCACTTACACACAACAGACGCATCCATCCTTGTCCTATAGATGGCGCCACATTTGACCACAAAATGTTTCCTGATCTTGATAATTCACTTTTATATTATATATTCCTGAAAATATCAGCCACTTTAATTGAGTTCTAATACTATGGCTCCAGGCAAGTTGTTTATATCTAAAATATTTTATATATTTTTCTTTTCAAATATATAGGGGTACCACCTCTGGTGCAAATGTAGGGACCCATAGCCTCGGAGAAAAAAATACTCAGACCCAGTACTCAGAGAAGACCTTGTGGATCCTCACTGAACACTTTGATATTTTCTTCTCTTACCACCCCTAAGAATATTTTATAAAAATATTTTTAGATATATTTTTGGAGTTAAATTTTTCGAAAAACTAGCCGGTTACCACCAAGCCTAACCTTTCATAACTGGGTTAATATGGTATCTCAAAAGTGTCCTGCCAAAACCACTAAGGAAGAAGACTTTATATCCAGGTCCATCACAAGTACTGGTCCAGCTGACCACTTCTGTCACAGAGTCGAACCTGTGCTGATAACGAAAAGCTTATTTTCGATAAACTTTGTGTTAGCTTAAAGTAGAACACAGTGTTGCAGAGTGTCAGTAGGGTGCCCCTCACCCAAGCTTCGCAAAATCCAATTGTTCATGATTTTTTCTTTCTTTTGGTTACGTAGGTATAGCGAGCATCCTGTAGTCTCAATACTCCCCTCGTCACAATTGTTCGATCTCATGCCCAAGGTGTATGGAGCCTGGAGAGTTAGTTTAGTTAGTTTAGTTCATTTATTATGCACCCCATACCCATCTTGTGGGCGGTAGTGGAAAGGGTTACAGAGTCACATAATGGGCTCAGGGACTGAACCCCACAATTCATTTAGCTAAGCAAGTTACAATCTTGATGAGCTAGTTACAAAATGAGCATTGTCTTCTATACATTACGCTTAGAGGTGCTGCGCTTACGGCAGTTCTACCAGAAGGAAGTACAAATCATGAACGACTGGAATTGGCGAAGCTTGGGTGTGAGTGCATGATCCGGCTGACACCAATATCCGGCAGAAGTCGCCTGCAGTTTTCGGTGTTGTCGGTTACTATAATGCATGTGATAAGGAGTTTGATTTTTCTGTTTTACGAGAAAAGAGGTTATCTCCTCCATTCCCAACCCTTCTGTGCGCAGCTAACTTGTGCTGCACAGGCTTCAGGGGTTGCCTGGCTGATCACCTTGCCATAGTGAGCTCTTAACACCAAACTGGGAGAATGTTTTGAAGAGGATAAATCAAACGCAGAAAATACAAGAATAATGGACTTTGTGAGGAGAGTGGAGAGAAGATCAGGTGGCGAAGGTTAGTGAGGAAGGTAGGGTAAGGAAGGTAAGGAGAGGATCAAGTGTGTAAAAGTTCCAGCAATAATGGGAAAACAACCCGTTCTCGCACTTTCGAATAGTCAATATTGACTTATTAAATACGTGCATATGTGACATACTAATTTATTGTGAATATTTTAGTTTACCTTGAAAAGCTTCATAGAAAACACTGACCTTACCTAACCTTCTTAGTATGTTAAGATAAACATCTTATTGCTTCGTAATTACAATTATTACTTAACCTATTATAGGTATAGGTTAAGTAATAATTGTAATTACAAAGCAATAAGATGCTTATCTTAAAATACTAAGAAGGTTAGGTAAGGTCGCTGTTTTCTATGAATCTTTTTAAGGTAAACTAAAATATTCACAATAAATTAGTATGTCACATATGCACTTATTTAATAAGTCAATATTGACTGTAAGAAAGTGCGAGAACGGGTTGGAGAAAATTACCGTCGGAAGGGAAGGGAACTATGAGGAGAAAGTGGTAAGTTATTGTGACTATATAGCACTTGGAAGGGGTCAGGATAAGGATTTGGGATGGGACGGGCGAAATTTATGGTACCCAACCCCTTGGACGGTCAGCGTTCAATGCCTGATCTCCAAGTGGTTGGCCACCATTCCTTCCCCCGTCCCATCCCGCATCCATATCCTGGCCCCTTCCCAGTGCTATACAGTCATAATAATTACCGTCGGAGCCAAGGTTATGAAAGAAAAGGTTGTTCTCCCACCTTGGTGCAGGGCACTAAGTGCCTGCTCTTCACCTCTAACACCTCCCTTGTTCCTCCAGGTCACCGTCACCAGGCATGTAGGAGCCGCCGGGGTCCAGGAGGCCAGAGGGCGAGGCGTGCTCCACAGTGCTGGCCGTGCGAGGTCGCTTGAAGTGCACCATCAGCTCCCTACTATCCTGGCTCTCCTCCCCAAGAACGTGGTAGAAACTCTTTCCGCCACTCCCCTCGTCCGAGGAAGGTCTTTTACGGGTTCCTTGTCTGCCTGATGAGCTGCCCATGGGACCATCACCGAGGGTGGCTTCACCATGGGCCTGGGCCTGGCTCTTTGTCTGGCTCTGGCCATCACAGCTTTCCATAAGCGACACATTGTCTTGGGTCATGTTGCGGATACCTTGGCCTTGACTGTGGTCGGTGCTGGGGATACCTTGGCCATGATTGTTGTCGGTGCTGGGGATACCTTGGCCTTGACTGTTGTCGGTGCTGGGGATACCTTGGCCATGATTGATGTCGGTGCTGGAGATACCTTGGCCATGATTGTTGTCGGTGCTGGGGATACCTTGGCCATGATTGTTGTCGGTGCTGGGGATACCTTGGCCTTGACTGTTGTCGGTGCTGGGGATACCTTGGCCATGATTGTTGTCGGTGCTGGGGATACCTTGGCCTTGACTGTTGTCGGTGCTGGGGATACCTTGGCCATGATTGTTGTCGGTGCTGGGGATACCTTGGCCTTGACTGTTGTCGGTGCTGGGGATACCTTGGCCATGATTGATGTCGGTGCTGGAGATACCTTGGCCATGATTGATGTCGGTGCTGGAGATACCTTGGCCATGATTGTTGTCGGTGCTGGGGATACCTTGGCCATGATTGTTGTCGGTGCTGGGGATACCTTGGCCATGATTGATGTCGGTGCTGGAGATACCTTGGCCATGATTGTTGTCGGTGCTGGGGATACCTTGGCCATGATTGATGTCGGTGCTGGAGATACCTTGGCCATGATTGATGTCGGTGCTGGAGATACCTTGGCCATGATTGTTGTTGATGCTGGGGATGTCTTGGCCATAATTGTTCTCCATGTAGGGAATGATTAGGACATTATTGTTCTCCATGTAGGGAATGCCTAGGACATGATTGTTCTCCATGTAGGGAATGCCTAGGACATGATTGTTCTCCATGTAGGGAATGCCTAGGTCATGATTGTTCTCCATGTAGGGAATGCCTAGGTCATGATTGTTGCCTTGGTAAAAACGTTCGCCATCAAGTTCAGGTGAGAAGAAGCTGTGAATCTCCGGGCTGGGTGAGCGGCGGTGGTCCGGGGGCCACCTGCGGGTGAGAGAGGTGTCAGTACAGGTCCCCAACCACTTACATACACTCCCGCCTACTCTTGGAGAATACATGACATACACCTTCAACAACATATTTTATACATCACCATAGCTGCCACGACCAGAGAAAACGGTTCCGAGAGTTTATATCGGTCTGACCTGACCAGGCTAGGTTAGGTCAGGTCAGGTTAGGTTAGGTTAGGTTAGGTTAGGTTAGGTTAGGTCAGCTCAGGTCAGGTCAGGTCTAGGTCTACCTGAGGTTAGATCAAGACTAGGTTAATATATGCCTGGAGGACCATTCAAGCTTGGGCATAGTTATTTCATCAAATCACCTCACTTTGTTGGGCCACGTGAGGAACACAAATGCGAACAAGCTTGAATGGTCCCCCAAGCATATGTGCGAATGAAAACTCCACACCCCATAAGTGACTCGAACCCAGACCGCCAGGAGCACAATGCAAATGGTGTACATGGTACCAAGATACCAAACAATATTCACTTCTCTGAGACAGTAGTGTGGTCAAACAATGAGGCAATCTTACAATGGGTAAAAAAACAATCCTAATAAAATTCCCCATATCAGTAACTGTGTTAGGGAGATTAGAGAGTTGTCAGTTGAATATAAACTGAGACATGTCCCTACAAAGGATGACCCAGCAGACTACCTCTCACGAGGATTGACGCTAGGGCAATTAGTCCAAACCGAGATGTGGTATAATGTACCCGGTGGCTAATCAGTGGTCAGTGGTCTAAACAAAAGCCACAAGTCATAGTGACCAACATCAGTGTCCCCACTGAGACACCACAACCCCCTTGATCCTCGGCTATTGATCCTAATCATTATTCTAGTCTAAGTAAACTTCTAGGGATCACCCAAATAGTGCTTGATTTTCTTAACAAAATAGGAATCAGATACCAATTCCCTAGTCCAATAAAATATTGGGTTTAACAGGCACAAATGGGAGACCTATGGGAGAAATTATGAAAATCTCCCTGATAAATTAGTAAAATCTCTAGGCATATGGTTTGACTCAGACAATCATAATATTTTACGATGTGGAGGACGTTTACAACATGCAGACGTTGATATGGAGGTAAAAAATCTTATACTCCTTCCTCGTCACCACATCATTAGTAAATTAATAGTACTACATTGTCATGAATATGGCACTTGACATGGTGGAGTGTTAGACACTCGCAGATTTATGGCAGAAGTTTTGGCTTCCCCAGTGTCAACAAACTGTCAACTCGATAATTAAATCTTATGTAATCTGCCTGAGGTTCGACGCTGAGGTATGCCCTTATCCAGGACCTCCGCCATTACCTAGAGAATGAGTCGTTCACCTTCGTCCCTTTGAGACCACTGAGATGGATTACACAGGAGCCCTTATCTTAACAGGCATTCCGGACAAGATTCTGGTGAAAGCCTATATATGTCTCTTTACGTGCGCCACCACAAGAGGAATCACTTAGAAGTAACTTCTGGCATGGGTGCAGAAGCCTTCCTACAAGCCTTTCGCAGGTTTGCAGCACGTTGATCCTGCCCCAGCTTGATGATTTCGGATGATGGATCCAATTTTGTGGCAGGAGAAGCCTGCCTGAGGAAGATATGAAATCATCCAGAGATATGTGCAGTCTTAAAACAAAGACAGTGCCACTGGAAATTTATATCTCCCAGAGCACAGTGGCACGGTGGATTCTATGAACGCATGGTAGGCACTGTTAAGCGAAATTCAGAAAAGCCCTACATCGCCAAAAAATTTGCCTTCCAGAACTCCAAACCATTGTCACTGAAATAGAGGCACGAGTCAGCAACCGTCCCCTCATCTATCTCTCAGATGATTTCTCACAAAGAGAACCACTGAGTCCCTCCCATCTGATAAATGGAAGCCTTCTTAGTCCTCTAATATCTCTACAAGATGAGTAACTGGAAGACCCCCCTCATATGTCGGAAGGAGTGACTTTGTGGAAAGTTATAAACATCTTTCCTGAGTGATAAGTAAGTGGAATGAAGTGTGGACTTGTGAGTATCTAACTGTTCTGAGAGAGTATCATTATGGAGCTGAAAGCCCCTACAATAAAATCTTTTTAAAAGCAGGTGATCTTGTCTTAGTGGACAGCGACGGGCCGAGGTCAGAGTGGCCAGTAGGCAAAATTAAAATAAATATGTTTATTCAGGAAAGGTACATACATAGAGAGATTTTACATAAGTGGATCAATTTATAGATAGAGCTAGTACATACAATGCCTAAAGCCACTATTACGCAATGCGTTTCGGGCAAAATTGTTTCTGTACACCAGATCACCGGGGGGTTTTACACCCAGATCACCAGGGGTTTTACACCCAGATCACCAGGGGTTTTACACCCAGATCACCAGGGAGTTTTACACCCAGATCACCAGGGAGTTTTACACCCAGATCACCAGAGAGTTTTACACCCAGATCACCAGAGAGTTTTACACCCAGATCACCAGGGGTTTTACACCCAGATCACCAGGGGTTTTACACCCAGATCACCAGGGAGTTTTACACCCAGATCACCAGGGAGTTTTACACCCAGATCACCAGGGAGTTTTACACCCAGATCACCAGGGAGTTTTACACCCATCTGCCAGTTTGCACTGTTCTACTTTCTTCAAATCATCCAGGAGTTCTCGTCTAATGACACTTTTACAGGACCTGTTTGATAACTCAAGATTCCGTTCAATACTGTATTTACTGCAGCCTTAGCAAGGGTGTCAACTTTGTCATGTTCCTGCAGGCCAATGTGAGAAGGAATCCACAACATTTTTATATTTACCCTCTTGCTAAGTATTCTTATATATCTACGTCTAGCTTCTGAGACAAGCACGTTATTACTCGATTGCAAACTGTTTATTGCTCGTAGTGAGGAAAGGGAGTCAGAAATAATTAAGCTGTCTACTTCAGTGTTGTCAATAATTTCGAGTGCTTCCAGTATTGCTACCAACTCGGCTTGCATAGTGGACGCCCAGTTACTAATTCGGATATTCCTTTAAGTTGTGCTGCCATCGGGCTGATGAGCAATAACAGCACTTCCTGCCCTCCCTGTAGCTGTGTTGAGTGATCCGTCAGTGTATATGGTCTGTGCAATGTTGTTTTCAGCTTGTATATTGTGAATGTGTTCTATGGTGCTTAATTTAGCAGCAAGCTGAGCATGAGGGTTGTTTGTGATTAGTTTCTTGGTGGGGTATGCAGGGGTCAGGATGTCAAAAGGTACTATCTGCCAGGGTGGACGGAAGTGCTGTACTCTTTCATCTGTATATACATCGTGCAGTCCCATCATTTTAATATGAGTGGCTGTTCTTTGAATCCATTTAGACTCGCTAGTTCCACTTCGCATGTGTTCTAACAGTTCAACTGACACAATGTTGTTTTTGTTATCGCGAAGAAGCTTTAGTCCCATCATAAGATTAATTTCAAATATTCTATCTCGACTGCTAAGTACATTTAATTCTTTCCACATACCTGTCACACAGATCCGGGACATTCGTCATGTACGTACCAATGCTTACAAACATGTAATAACTTTATAACATTTGGAGGTGGGGGGGGAAGCATCAGGTACGTCAGTACTGAACCGTGACCCGTGTTTCTCTCCCCCGGAGTTATGCCGGAAATTCCTGACTCCTCAAACACTAACCTCAAGTACGATGAGATTCTGCCCGAAACGCTTTGCGTAATAGTGGCTTTAGGCATTGTATGTACTAACTCTATCTATAAATCCATCAACTGTTGTATCTTACCTTGTATGTATGTACTTTACCTGAATAAATATTTGTATTTTGTATTTGTATTTGAGATAAATTTATTGTGCTAGTAAAGTAAATTTACTAACATTACTAACAAGTAACGTAGTGCCGCTAAATTCTTAATAATATCCATGGTCAGGTTCGGTTAGGTCAGGTAAGGCCAGGTTAGGTCAAGTTAGGTCAGGTCAGGTTAGGTCAGGTTAGGTTAGGTCAGGTTAGGTCAGGTTAGGTAAGGCCAGGTTAGGTAAGGTTAGGTTAGGTTAGGTTAGGTTAGGTTAGGTTAGGTCAGGTTAGGTCAGGTTAGGTAAGGCCAGGTTAGGTAAGGTTAGGTCAGGTCAGGTTAGGTCAATTTAGGTCAGGTCAAGTTAGGTAAGATTAGGTTAAGTCAGGTCATCACAGGTCAGGTTAGGCCAGGTCCAGTTAGGTTAGGCCAGGTCAAGTCAGGTCAGATTACCTTAGGTTAGGTCAGGTCCGGTTAGGTTAGGTTAGGCCAGGTCAAGTCAGGTCAGATTAGCTTAGGTTAGGCCAGGTTCTGTCAGGTCAGGTTAAGTCAAGTTAGATCAGGACAGGTTATGTCAGGTCAGGTTAGGTTAGGTTATCTTACTTTAGATCAGTTCAGGTCAAGTTAGGTCATGTTAAGTCAGTACAGCGGCGGCAGTATTGTCAACAGACACATACATCCATACGGGACTTCTCAGACGGCGCCTCCCTCCCCACGCGCCGCTATTGATAATACTGCTTTATCTATTGTAGTCAGTGATGTTAGCCTCTCACAGTTTCCTGTCTCTTACCACATCTATCTCGTGGTGTGTTACTGTCTCTGTCTCATGTGTTACCGTCTCTGTCTAGTGTGTTACTGTCTCTGGCTCATGGTGTGTTACTGTCTCTGGCTTCTGTGTTACTGTCTCTGTCTTGTGTGTTACTGTCTCTGTCTTGTGTGTTATCGTCTCTGTCTCATGTGTTACTGTCTCTGTCTAGTGTGTTACTGTCTCTGGCTCATGGTGTGTTACTGTCTCTGTCTTGTGTGTTACTGTCTCTGTCTCATGTGTTATCGTCTCTGTCTAGTGTGTTACTGTCACTGGCTCGTGGTGTGTTACTGTCTCTGTCTTGTGTGTTACTGTCTCTGTCTTGTGTTACTGTCTCTGTCTCATGTGTTACTGTCTCTGTATAGTGTGTTACTGTCTCTGGCTCATGTGTTACTGTCTCTGTCTAGTGTGTTACTGTCTCTGTCTAGTGTGTTACTGTCTCTGTCTAGTGTGTTACTGTCTCTGTCTAGTGTGTTACTGTCTCTGGCTCATGTGTTACTGTCTCTGTCTAGTGTGTTACTGTCTCTGTCTAGTGTGTTACTGTCTCTGGCTCATGTGTTACTGTCTCTGTCTAGTGTGTTACTGTCTCTGCCTTGTGTGTTACTGTCTCTGTCTAGTGTGTTACTGTCTCTGTCTAATGTGTTACTGTCTCTGTCTAGTGTGTTACTGTCTCTGTCTAGTGTGTTACTGTCTCTGTCTAGTGTGTTACTGTCTCTGTCTAGTGTGTTACTGTCTCTGTCTAGTGTGTTACTGTCTCTGTCTAGTGTGTTACTGTCTCTGTCTAGTGTGTTACTGTCTCTGGCTCATGTGTTACTGTCTCTGGCTCATGTGTTACTGTCTCTGTCTAGTGTGTTACTGTCTCTGTCTAGTGTGTTACTGTCTCTGTCTAGTGTGTTACTGTCTCTGGCTCATGTGTTACTGTCTCTAGCTCATGTGTTACTGTCTCTGTCTAGTGTGTTACTGTCTCTGGCTCATGTGTTACTGTCACTGTCTAGTGTGTTACTGTCTCTGTCTAGTGTGTTACTGTCTCTGTCTAGTGTGTTACTGTCTCTGGCTCATGTGTTACTGTCTCTGGCTCATGTGTTACTGTCTCTGGCTCATGTGTTACTGTCTCTGGCTCATGTGTTACTGTCTCTGGCTCATGTGTTACTGTCTCTGGCTCATGTGTTACTGTCTCTGTCTAGTGTGTTACTGTCTCTGTCTAGTGTGTTACTGTCTCTGTCTAGTGTGTTACTGTCTCTGTCTAGTGTGTTACTGTCTCTGTCTAGTGTGTTACTGTCTCTGGCTCATGTGTTACTGTCTCTGTCTAGTGTGTTACTGTCTCTGTCTAGTGTGTTACTGTCTCTGTCTAGTGTGTTACTGTCTCTGTCTAGTGTGTTACTGTCTCTGGCTTCTGTGTTACTGTCTCTGTCTAGTGTGTTACTGTCTCTGTCTAGTGTGTTACTGTCTCTGTCTAGTGTGTTACTGTCTCTGGCTCATGTGTTACTGTCTCTGGCTCATGTGTTACTGTCTCTGGCTCATGTGTTACTGTCTCTGGCTCATGTGTTACTGTCTCTGGCTCATGTGTTACTGTCTCTGGCTCATGTGTTACTGTCTCTGTCTAGTGTGTTACTGTCTCTGTCTAGTGTGTTACTGTCTCTGTCTAGTGTGTTACTGTCTCTGTCTAGTGTGTTACTGTCTCTGTCTAGTGTGTTACTGTCTCTGGCTCATGTGTTACTGTCACTGTCTAGTGTGTTACTGTCTCTGTCTAGTGTGTTACTGTCTCTGTCTAGTGTGTTACTGTCTCTGTCTAGTGTGTTACTGTCTCTGGCTCTGTGTTACTGTCTCTGTCTAGTGTGTTACTGTCTCTGTCTAGTGTGTTACTGTCTCTGTCTAGTGTGTTACTGTCTCTGTCTAGTGTGTTACTGTCTCTGTCTAGTGTGTTACTGTCTCTGTCTAGTGTGTTACTGTCTCTGGCTCATGTGTTACTGTCACTGTCTCTGGCTCATGTGTTACTGTCTCTGTCTAGTGTGTTACTGTCTCTGTCTAGTGTGTTACTGTCTCTGGCTCATGTGTTACTGTCACTGTCTCTGGCTCATGTGTTACTGTCTCTGTCTAGTGTGTTACTGTCTCTGTCTAGTGTGTTACTGTCTCTGTCTAGTGTGTTACTGTCTCTGTCTAGTGTGTTACTGTCTCTGCTCATGTGTTACTGTCTCTGTCTAGTGTGTTACTGTCTCTGTCTAGTGTGTTACTGTCTCTGTCTAGTGTGTTACTGTCTCTGTCTAGTGTGTTACTGTCTCTGTCTAGTGTGTTACTGTCTCTAGCTCATGTGTTACTGTCACTGTCTAGTGTGTTACTGTCTCTGTCTAGTGTGTTACTGTCTCTGTCTAGTGTGTTACTGTCTCTGTCTAGTGTGTTACTGTCTCTGTCTAGTGTGTTACTGTCTCTAGCTCATGTGTTACTGTCTCTGTCTAGTGTTACTGTCTCTGTCTAGTGTGTTACTGTCTCTGCCTAGTGTGTTACTGTCTCTGTCTAGTGTGTTACTGTCTCTGTCTAGTGTGTTACTGTCTCTGTCTAGTGTGTTACTGTCTCTGGCTCATGTGTTACTGTCTCTGGCTCATGTGTTACTGTCTCTGGCTCATGTGTTACTGTCTCTGTCTAGTGTGTTACTGTCTCTGTCTAGTGTGTTACTGTCTCTGTCTAGTGTGTTACTGTCTCTGTCTAGTGTGTTACTGTCTCTGTCTAGTGTGTTACTGTCTCTGGCTCATGTGTTACTGTCTCTGGCTCATGTGTTACTGTCTCTGGCTCATGTGTTACTGTCTCTGTCTAGTGTGTTACTGTCTCTGTCTAGTGTGTTACTGTCTCTGTCTAGTGTGTTACTGTCTCTGTCTAGTGTGTTACTGTCTCTGTCTAGTGTGTTACTGTCTCTGGCTCATGTGTTACTGTCTCTGTCTAGTGTGTTACTGTCTCTGGCTCATGTGTTACTGTCTCTGGCTCATGTGTTACTGTCTCTGTCTAGTGTGTTACTGTCTCTGTCTAGTGTGTTACTGTCTCTGTCTAGTGTGTTACTGTCTCTGGCTCATGTGTTACTGTCTCTGGCTCATGTGTTACTGTCTCTGTCTAGTGTGTTACTGTCTCTGGCTCATGTGTTACTGTCTCTGTCTAGTGTGTTACTGTCTCTGTCTAGTGTGTTACTGTCTCTGTCTAGTGTGTTACTGTCTCTGGCTCATGTGTTACTGTCTCTGGCTCATGTGTTACTGTCTCTGTCTAGTGTGTTACTGTCTCTGTCTAGTGTTACTGTCTCTGTCTAGTGTGTTACTGTCTCTGGCTCATGTGTTACTGTCTCTGCTCATGTGTTGTCTCTGTCTAGTGTGTTACTGTCTCTGTCTAGTGTGTTACTGTCTCTGTCTAGTGTGTTACTGTCTCTGTCTAGTGTGTTACTGTCTCTGTCTAGTGTGTTACTGTCTCTGGCTCATGTGTTACTGTCTCTGGCTTGTGTTACTGTCTCTGGCTCATGTGTTACTGTCTCTGGCTCATGTGTTACTGTCTCTGGCTCATGTGTTACTGTCTCTGGCTCATGTGTTACTGTCTCTGTCTAGTGTGTTACTGTCTCTGTCTAGTGTGTTACTGTCTCTGTCTAGTGTGTTACTGTCTCTGTCTAGTGTGTTACTGTCTCTGTCTAGTGTGTTACTGTCTCTGGCTCATGTGTTACTGTCTCTGTCTAGTGTGTTACTGTCTCTGTCTAGTGTGTTACTGTCTCTGTCTAGTGTTTACTGTCTCTGTCTAGTGTGTTACTGTCTCTGTTCTGTGTTACTGTCTCTGTCTAGTGTGTTACTGTCTCTGTCTAGTGTGTTACTGTCTCTGTCTAGTGTGTTACTGTCTCTGGCTATGTGTTACTGTCTCTGTCTAGTGTGTTACTGTCTCTGGCTCATGTGTTACTGTCACTGTCTCTGGCTCATGTGTTACTGTCTCTGTCTAGTGTGTTACTGTCTCTGTCTAGTGTGTTACTGTCTCTGGCTCATGTGTTACTGTCTCTGTCTAGTGTGTTACTGTCTCTGTCTAGTGTGTTACTGTCTCTGTCTAGTGTGTTACTGTCTCTGTCTAGTGTGTTACTGTCTCTGTCTAGTGTGTTACTGTCTCTGGCTTCTGTGTTACTGTCTCTGTCTAGTGTGTTACTGTCTCTGTCTAGGGTGTTACTGTCTCTGTCTAGTGTGTTACTGTCTCTGGCTCATGTGTTACTGTCTCTGTCTAGTGTGTTACTGTCTCTGGTTCATGTGTTACTGTCTCTGGCTCATGTGTTACTGTCTCTGTCTAGTGTGTTACTGTCTCTGTCTAGTGTGTTACTGTCTCTGCCTCATGTGTTACTGTCTCTGGCTCGTGTGTTACTGTCTCTGTCTAGTGTGTTACTGTCTCTGTCTAGTGTGTTACTGTCTCTGTCTAGTGTGTTACTGTCTCTGGCTCATGTGTTACTGTCTCTAGCTCATGTGTTACTGTCTCTGTCTAGTGTGTTACTGTCTCTGGCTCATGTGTTACTGTCTCTGGCTCGTGTGTTACTGTCTCTGTCTAATGTGTTACTGTCTCTGGCTCGTGTGTTACTGTCTCTGTCTAGTGTGTTACTGTCTCTATCTAGTGTGTTACTGTCTCTGTCTAGTGTGTTACTGTCTCTGTCTAGTGTGTTACTGTCTCTGGCTCATGTGTTACTGTCTCTGGCTCATGTGTTACTGTCTCTGTCTAGTGTGTTACTGTCTCTGTCTAGTGTGTTACTGTCTCTGGCTCATGTGTTACTGTCTCTGGCTCATGTGTTACTGTCTCTGTCTAGTGTGTTACTGTCTCTGGCTCATGTGTTACTGTCTCTGGCTCGTGTGTTACTGTCTCTGACTCATGTGTTACTGTCTCTGGCTCATGTGTTACTGTCACTGTCTAGTGTGTTACTGTCTCTGTCTAGTGTGTTACTGTCTCTGGCTCATGTGTTACTGTCTCTGGCTCATGTGTTACTGTCTCTGGCTCATGTGTTACTGTCTCTGTCTAGTGTGTTACTGTCTCTGGCTCATGTGTTACTGTCTCTGGCTCATGTGTTACTGTTTCTGTCTAGTGTGTTACTGTCTCTGGCTCGTGTGTTACTGTCTCTGTCTAGTGTGTTACTGTCTCTGGCTCGTGTGTTACTGTCTCTGTCTCGTGTGTTACTGTCTCTGTCTAGTGTGTTACTGTCTCTGTCTAGTGTGTTACTGTCTCTGTCTAGTGTGTTACTGTCTCTGTCTAGTGTGTTACTGTCTCTGTCTAGTGTGTTACTGTCTCTGTCTAGTGTGTTACAGTCTCTGTCTAGTGTGTCACTGTCTCTGTCTAGTGTGTTACTGTCTCTGTCAAGTGTGTTACTGTCTGTGGCTCACGTGTTACTGTCTCTGTCTAGTGTGTTACTGTCTCTGTCTAGTGTGTTACTGTCTCTGGCTCGTGTGTTACTGTCTCTGTCTTGTGTGTTACTGTCTCTGTCTAGTGTGTTACTGTCTCTGTCTAGTGTGATACAATCTCTGTCTAATGTGTTACTGTCTCTGTCTAGTGTGTTACTGTCTCTGTCTAGTGTGTTACTGTCTCTGTCTTGTGTGTTACTGTCTCTGGCTCATGTGTTACTGTCTCTGTCTAGTGTGTTACTGTCTCTGGCTCATGTGTTACTGTCTCTGGCTCATGTGTTACTGTCTCTGTCTAGTGTGTTACTGTCTCTGGCTCGTGTGTTACTGTCTCTGGCTCATGTGTTACTGTCTCTGTCTAGTGTGTTACTGTCTCTGGCTCGTACTCACCTAGTTGTGCTTGCGGGGGTTGAGCTCTGGCTCTTTGGTCCCGCCTCTCAACCGTCAATCAACAGGTGTACAGTTTCCTGAGCCTAATGGGCTCTATCATATCTACATTTGAAACTGTGTATGGAGTCAGCCTCCACCACATCGCTTCCTAATGCATTCCATTTGTCAACCACTCTGACACTAAAAAAGTTCTTTCTAATATCTCTGTGGCTCATTTGGGCACTCAGCTTCCACCTGTGTCCCCTAGTGCGTGTGCCCCTTGTGTTAAACAGCCTGTCTTTATCAACCCTGTCGATTCCCCTGAGAATCTTGAATGTGGTGATCATGTCCCCCCTAACTCTTCTGTCTTCCAACGAAGTGAGGTTTAATTCCTGCAGTCGCTCCTCGTAGCTCATACCTCTCAGCTCGGGTACTAGTCTGGTGGCAAACCTTTGAACCTTTTCCAGTTTAGTCTTATGCTTGACTAGATAGGGACTCCATGCTGGAGCCGCATACTCCAGGATTGGTCTGACATATGTGGTATATAATGTTCTGAAAGATTCCTTACACAAGTTTCTAAAGGCCGTTCTTATGTTAGCCAACCTGGCATATGCTGCTGATGTTATCCTCTTGATATGAGCTTCAGGGGACAGGTCTGGCGTGATATCAACCCCCAGGTCTTTCTCTCTCTCTGACTCTTGAAGTATTTCATCTCCCAAATGATACCTTGTATCTGGTCTCCTGCTTCCTACCCCTATCTTCATTACATTACATTTGCTTGGGTTAAACTCTC
>WNGS01168091.1:10491-20869 GCA_020271785.1 Procambarus virginalis | reverse complement strand
AACACCGAACCCTACACGCTCTCTGATATATTAGTTAATTAATAAAGATTCACAAATAATACTTATATTTGTATATGTTATCAGAAAGGCAGAGATAAAATAATTTTTGTGATTCCCTTGCAGAGATTATATCTTATTAGACAGGAAAGATATTCATATTTTAAACAAGGTTTCTTGGCCGACGCTCTTCCTTCATTCATTTTCTTTCTTTATTATGCACCCCATACCCATCCCGTGGGCGGTGGTGTAAAGGTTTACAGAGGCACATAATCGGTTCAGGAACTGAACCCTCTAGTTCGTTTAGCTAAGCAAATAACAATCTTTTGACGCTAGTTACAAAATTATTAATGATATATATACATGTACACATACTCATGCATACATGTACATATACATATGTATACATATATACATATGTTGTTAAATATGACCGAAAAAGTAAGATTAATAATTCTAACACGAATTTTCTCAATATTTCTTGTTTCTTTTTACTGTCGATGTAATTGAAAAATCAATTCAATGGAATTGATTTTTAACATATGTTTACAAGAAAGACTGCTACCAAAATATACTAATATATACATACACTTACATATTTAATCACCCACATAAATACACACATCAATAATCTTTTGTGTCACAAGTGATCAACAAGAGGCTCACAACAGTCACTATACAAGGCACTTTACATCTATGGTGAGTCACACAGTTACTAGTCTTGCTGCACACCCACCCAACTGGGCGGCAGCTTTACAGTCATGTGCTCCACACCCACCCAACTGGGCGGCAGCTTTACAGTCATGTGCTCCACACCCACCCAACTGGGCAACAGCTTTACAGTCATGTGCTCCACACCCACCCAACTGGGCGGCAGCTTTACAGTCGTGTGCATGCATTACCTACAGTAAGCAAATTTTGGATACTTCGCTAAGATTTCGGGCAGCACATCATTATGAATGAAGTACTTACACATTTCTTGGACACTATTGATGGTGTTATCACTAAATTCCACGATTTTTTCACATTCTGTTATATAATGACGCAAAGTATGCGAATAGTTCTGCTGACAGAGTTTACATTTAGTCAAATCTACATCAGTAGATGTTACAAATTCCCATAGGTACTTGTAGCCGAGCCTAAGCCTAGCAGTGGTAACATCTAGAAGTCTGCTAATCTTATTGGATGACTCATAGACGTGCGGTTCTTCATGCATAATAGATGATGATAGATGGAGTAACTGGTGTGAATTTCACTTTGCCTCAAGTCTCCGAAATTTAGTTGATGTCCCTGGGATATTACTGCCCTCAGGCTGCTCAAAAGCAGTCCAAGTTGTTAATCAATTCCCTCTTTACGAGCAAAAGTCTTGGCCAACTCATCAGTTCTATCATGCATTTGGAGACCAATATGGGAAGGAATCCACAGGAGACAGACTCTCACTCCATCATTGATTATTTCCTTATATCTGTGTCTAACTTCAGAGATAAGCACGTCACAGTTATGCCTAAGGGAGCTGAGGGCAGTCAAGGATGACAAGGAGTCACTTACAATTAGCGTGTCAACTTTGGATTCATATACGCGCTCGAGTGCAAGGATTATGGCAACCAATTCTGTTTGAAGAGTGGAGGCCCAGTTACTTAGACGCTCTTCCTATCGATGGGAACTATGACCTTTCGAAGATCAATGTTAATTTATTCTAGATACTGTAATAAACGAAGTTTTCTATGTCAATAATAAAGACAGAAATATAAGC
Organism: Procambarus virginalis; assembly: GCA_020271785.1. Lineage (NCBI taxonomy): Eukaryota > Metazoa > Arthropoda > Malacostraca > Decapoda > Cambaridae > Procambarus > Procambarus virginalis. Next base: position 19,119 of record WNGS01168091.1, on the reverse strand, counting down.
TGTATGTTAATACTTCAGCGTAAATAATACTGAAGTGAAAGTGAAGATATATGCCTTTTTATAGTTAATTGATGGCTACCTCAGGGAGTGTGAAGGCCGCAAACAAGCCAATCAATTGTGTAATTCATTTGCATATATGCAAAGTAACAATAAAGGTCTATATGTCAGCATAAACACAGATGTAGACGATAATGTGATTACATTTCAAGGAAAATATATCTTAAATGAAATCCAAGATATGGTTAAAGAAATAGCCAATACCACACCATCGCCGGTGTCCGGACACATGAAAACTTAAAATGCATCATTGTTCTGCCAGGCGGCCAATACAGGATTCACAATTCCGAAAAATTATGTAATTCAGAGAGATGCGTTAATAAACGCAAATGTTTTATATTTTAAATACAGATATAAACTTTGTTTTCAAACGTTTATTGTAACAATATCTCAAGTATAAGAACCAAGATATATTTTGGACTTAACAATTTCCTATAAAGTTGCAATGCTACTTTAATTGTTCATGATCATCATCATATACAGACAGAAATTAATGTATAAAATGTTGAGGTAAAGATAGACTTATGTTAATTATGAGGTATGATCGCTCTTAAGAACTTAATTATAAACCATACTATTATAATTATAATAATTCATTGTGTTGGGGGACAGGATTAGGCTTCTGTCAAGGTCATCCCTAAGGTAGAATTACTGACCCCGCCCAGGATGCAACCCCACAACAAGCTGACTAACTCCCAAGTACCTACTTACTGCTAGGTGAACAGTCGCATTATGTGAAAGGAAATGTACCCAATCATTTCTGTCCCGCCCAGGATTCGAACATGGAATTCTCGATCGTGCGTCGAGAACGAACACAACTGTATATATATGATTACTGGGACCCCCTATATATATATATATATATATATATATATATATATATATATATATATATATATATATATATATCACTGAAAACTCACACCCCAGAAGTGACTCGAACCCATACTCCCAGGAGCAACGAAACTGGTATGTACAGGGACGCCTTAAACCACTTGACCATCACGACCGGACATAAGGAAGTGATAGCCGAGGCTATATGAACCACTTCCCCGCCGGCACTCGGATGGTAATCTTGGGCATAGCATTTTATCAAATCACCTCATTTTTGGGGCAACACGTGAGGAACACAAATGCTTGTTTGCATTTGTGTTCCTCACGTGTTGCCCCAAAAAATGAGGTGATTTGATAAAATGCTATGCCCAAGATTACCATCCGAGTGCCGGCGGGGAAGTGGTTCATATAGCCTCGGCTATCACTTCCTTATGTCCGGTCGTGATGGTCAAGTGGTTTAAGGCGTCCCTGTACATACCAGTTGCGTTGCTCCTGGGAGTATGGGTTCGAGTCACTTCTGGGGTGTGAGTTTTCAGTTGTATCTAGTCCTGGGGACCATTCAGGCTTGTTTGCATTTGTGTTCCTCACGTGTTGCCCCAAAAAATGAGGTGATTTGATAAAATGCTATGCCCAAGATTACCATCCGAGTGCCGGCGGGGAAGTGGTTCATATAGCCTCGGCTATCACTTCCTTATGTCCGGTCGTGATGGTCAAGTGGTTTAAGGCGTCCCTGTACATACCAGTTGCGTTGCTCCTGGGAGTATGGGTTCGAGTCACTTCTGGGGTGTGAGTTTTCAGTTGTATCTAGTCCTGGGGACCATTCAGGCTTGTTTGCATTTGTGTTCCTCACGTGTTGCCCCAAAAATGAGGTGATTTGATAAAATGCTATGCCCAAGATTACCATCCGAGTGCCGGCGGGGAAGTGGTTCATATAGCCTCGGCTATCACTTCCTTATGTCCGGTCGTGATGGTCAAGTGGTTTAAGGCGTCCCTGTACATACCAGTTTCGTTGCTCCTGGGAGTATGGGTTCGAGTCACTTCTGGGGTGTGAGTTTTCAGTTGTATCTAGTCCTGGGGACCATTCAGGCTTGTTTGCATTTGTGTTCCTCACGTGTTGCCCCAAAAAATGAGGTGATTTGATAAAATGCTATGCCCAAGATTACCATCCGAGTGCCGGCGGGGAAGTGGTTCATATAGCCTCGGCTATCACTTCCTTATGTCCGGTCGTGATGGTCAAGTGGTTTAAGGCGTCCCTGTACATACCAGTTTCGTTGCTCCTGGGAGTATGGGTTCGAGTCACTTCTGGGGTGTGAGTTTTCAGTTGTATCTAGTCCTGGGGACCATTCAGGCTTGTTTGCATATATATATATATATATATATATATATATATATATATATATATATATATATATATATATATATATATGATGATGTGTTCTATATCATCAGAAAATTGGAAACAAAATATATTTGCAAAAATCTGTCATTAAACTATTTATTTTGGAAACGGGTGTATTTTTGTTACCCTAATATAGAGCATGAATATCATAGACTCATCCTGTGAGTGGTAGTTTATTGTGCACCCCATACTCATCCTGTGAGTCTTTATTTACGTGCACTCCATAAGCATCCTCTGTCCGGTAATTTATTGTGCAACCCATACTCATCCTGTTACCAGTAGTTTGTTCACCCCATACTCATCCTCTGCGGTAATTTATTGTGCAACCCATACTCATCCTGTTACCAGTAGTTTGTTCACCCCATACTCATCCTCTGCGGTAATTTATTGTGCAACCCATACTCATCCTGTTACCAGTAGTTTGTTCACCCCATACTCATCCTCTGCGGTAATTTATTGTGCAACCCATACTCATCCTGTTACCAGTAGTTTATTCACCCCATACTCATCCTCTGCGGTAATTTATTGTGCATCCCATACTCATCCTGTTATACCAGTAGTTTGTGCAACCCATACCCATCCTGTGACCTGTACTTTATTGTGCACCTCATACTCATCCTGTGAGTCATAGGACATGGTGCAACCCTTTCTCGCCGTGTGAATCATTGTTTAATTTGTTCTCTATACTCATCCTTTGCGCGATAGTTTCTTGTGCAACCCAAACCCATCATGTGTGTGGTAGTTCATTGTGTACCCTATACTCATCCTGTGAGTATAGGGTACACAATGAGTTCATTTGTACTCTATACTCATCATCAAGAAGTGTATATTTTACCAGCATTGTAATATAAATTAAGAATAAAGGATTAAGTGAAATACGGATCCATAATCAAAATAAGAGCCATCATTAATTATCATGACAAACGGCCTAGGCTACATTTCTGCCTTCAACAAGCTGCCGCCGGAGGTGGGTATAGTTTATTGTGCATCCCCACACCCCCAGGGCTGGGGGTGTGAACCATTACTCCCTCCCCTCCTGTAAATAATAATACTAATAATAATAAAAATTCAATAATAATAATGAAAAAAACGTACTGTAATGCCGTAGGCCTTAAATGAAGGCGAAGGAAAGACTGAATAAATGTGTAAGTGTATTAAAAAAATTCTGATCTAACCTTTATTCTTTCTCAATGAGTTGTATACAGTGATTTGATTATACATTGTTCTGTTGTGAACATTGCATACAGTGCCTCTGGATATACATCCCCACAACAGTTAACTAACTCGTGAAGACCTACTTACTGTTACGCGAACAGCAGTTCATCTACCAGTGAACACCACCTGCGATGTTCTTGTTTTAGATTCAGCTACATAGAACAAAAGTTCCAAAGTAGCACGGGCTATGGTGAGCCCGTAGTGGACTTACCTGGCACAGGAACGGGGCTGTAACTGATCATCTGTGAGCTCACCCTAGCAATGAATACCACCTGCACATCGCATCTCACTACCTAGCTGCTGGTACGATGGAGAGAGCAAAGTATACAATTTTTCAAATATAAGAATCAAGATATATGTAGGATTTAATAACTTCCTATAAAATTTCAATAATATCTTTATTGCACTTTATCATCTTCATCATTTACATAAAAAATTAACATACAAATGTAGTCATTTTAATACACAAAACAGAAGTAGATTTATATACGTATTCTAATTATGATGCACGATCGCTATTAAATACTTAATTATAAACCACAATATGTTCTATATCATCAGAAATTATGAAACTTAACATATATTTTCAAATATTTGTAATTAAAGTATTTATTTAGGAAACATGTATTTTAGTATTGTATGTATTTATGACAGAAACGTTTTTTATGTATGAAACATGTATTTTAGGTCATGAACAACAGTGAACTACTTGAACACTTATTGAACATTGGCAATTACTGCACTCGACACTGGCAATATCAAAATATATTTAATATGTAAGTGAACAATAAAGAACTAAAGGTCAAAATTTAACAATAATTTAAATAATAATTAAACACCTTAAGATACGGAGTTGGATATACGGAGGAATTTAAAAATAAGATTTAATTAATAATACAGTAATAAAAAAAGAACAATTGACAACTAATATTATTGAGCATATATGTAAATGGAAATTTAGCACATTTAATTAATTACATTAAAGGAAATTAATTACATTAAAGGACAGCCACGAAACGCGGTGTAACCGTGATAAGAGGAATATCCGGCTGGCGTTTTCTTCCTCACCGCAGCAGGGTTCGGGGTGGGGACACTGGCTTGACGTGGCTGCGAAAAAAAAGGAGCGTAAGAAGCCGCACAGGGCGCCAGGCGGGGCGGAGCACAACGGGAGGGATATGCAGATGTAGGCAAGGACCCAAACCGAATGATAAATGAGCTTAAATTAAATAGAATAATATTACGTAATAGAAAACATTAATAGCAAATAGGAACATGAAGAGTAAAGTAATCAAAAAGGCCGAGAGGCCAAAGACCGTTATGCTAAATAAACATAAACAATAACAGTAGCAGTAATGCAGTAGACAACGATAATAACAAGTAAAGCAGAGGGAGGGTAGAAGTAAGGCAACTAAAACCTGGACCGAGTAATAAAGAACTTAAATTAGTAATAGTATGATACAATATTAACAACATTTATGGCGTTAGGCGAGGGCCGGAAGCCAAAAGGGAATTGTCATGAGATCAATAACACCAAAAAGCGACTATAACTAACATCAATAGCAAATAGTAACAAGTAGAGAATAACTCAGCCGAAATCGCCAATGAAGCCAAAGACCATAAGCAAAGTAGGCTTAAAACAATAATATTGTAGCCAAAAACCCAGAATAAACTCAATAATTACAAATAATAGCAGAGAGGGGCGTAGTGCGGCAACCATAAACCCGAACCGAATAGAAAATAACTTAAATAAATATAGAACATAATGTAATAATAATATATTGCCACCAGTCAACCTGAAAAGCAGCTAGGAGTCGTCTGGGATTAGTCCTAAAGTCGTCCTGACGCCAACCTGAGAACATCTTGTAATCGTTCTGGACCGGAAAAGCGCCAACAAGAAGGCGTCGTGCAGGCATCAAGAAGTCGTTGTGTAGTCAACACTAAGTCACCTTGCAGGCGATTGCAAACAATCCTTACTACAGGAAGACCTGGACAAACTAGAGGAAAGGTCTAGAAAAAGGCTGCTAAAGACCAACTCAGGAAAGTGTAAGGTAAAAAAATTAGGCAAAGGGAGCAGGAGGCTGAACACAAGGTACCACCTGGGAGGTGAAATCCTGCAAGAGTCAAATAGAAAGACCTGGGGGTTGAATCACACCGAACCTATCCCCATAGGCCCACATTAAAAAGAACCAACAATAGCATATGCTAGACTGACCAACATAAGCCAGCATAGCACTCGTTACCATAAAGAATGTAACGAGCAGACTGTAATAACTCCGGTCTAACAACGTAACGTCAGTATTCCGAGTTTAGCGGCTGAAAGTACTACCCAATGAGTACATAATAGGTAAGCAGTAAACCAATAGACAAGAATAATGGGGGACAAAAATGCCACTGGAGTGCCAAAGCCGCAACGGGATTAGCGCCCAATGGCGCAACGGAGCTGACCCGTAAAAGAATTAATACTGAACTGAAAATTACTAAAGGCCAAAGCACGTCACACGAGACGGAGAGGAGTGGAGAATGTGCTCGACCCCAAAGGCAGGGAGAGCCAGAGAAAAGTATCACCTGGGTGAAATAAACAGCACGTAAACCAAAACTGCCAAGAGCCTTAATCAAGCAATACCGTAAACGGTAAGGAGGCGAAAGCGGGAGAAGAAATGTTGAATACAACATGTAACAAAGTCGCACAGACGCGCTGTGCCTCCGGAATGGCACCTGAATACCTGAATAACCCAAGGCCAAAGTGCCACCAAGGCAGGCTAAAGAGACCTGAAACTCTGGAAGAATAGAAGAAAGAGCGAGACTTTCTGCAAGCAGTAGGGCTGGGACTGCAAGGCCAGAGACGGACGGACCCCCAGGGACAGGAACTAAAAGTGGCCGGGAGCAATACTGATCGAATCGGTAATATAATGTGCTAGAAGAGCAGTAACAAAACCAGCAGTGGGCCGCAGAAGCATAGGAAGGTAGCCAAATAATACGTGAAGTGTGAAAAGCAGGCCTGCAAATTTACAAGGCAAGACAAGTACCGACTTATTTGCTGCTAAGGCTACTGCCGAATAAAGATGTAGAACATAAGAAATAACACTGCTCTGTAGCCGTAAATATGAGTTAGAATTAATTATATAAATATAGTAAATAACATCAACGGTGCACAGGGAGTAACCGCAGCAGAAATAGTAATGTCCAATTGTAAGCAATTATGCTCAAAATAAGACTGGAATAAACTAATACATGAAATTGTTTAATAAACCGATACTACAAATTTGCAAAGTTAAAACAGCACAAAGCTTAGGCTGGGAAGGAACCAATGCCGCATGAATTGCGCTCATAATAAAGAAACTGGGCGTTAACCGTAATAATATGAGCAGTAGTAATAATACAATATAAAATTAAGCATCACCGGGGACTGTCATTAATTGATAAATTCAAGACGTGAAACATTAAATTTGTTAAATGATAAATTTAAAACACCACCGACCAGGTGCAAACGGGAAAAGACAAGAGTAAGGTCGAGCACAACATAGAAAGCACTGTATAAATAGATAAATAAGAAAACGTCCCACACTGGGAGGAGTAAGTAGTCGGGGAAACCTTAACTTTAACCTTAAACCAACATTAACGTAGCATGTATAACACAAACACCAATAGTCAAAAGGGGCAAAATAATGGATTAACTTAAACAACCGTTGCCAAATGTCAAACTGCAAAATCCTGCCCCGGAACATCTGCAACTGGAACATCGCAGCTGGAACATCGCAGCTGGAACACCTGCAGCTGGACATCAGTAGCTGGAGCATCAACAACTGCTGAAGATAGATAAATATAGCAACAACTAGCCACCAGGGGAAACTTCAGTGGTAAGTAGAAGTCCAGCTGCAAGACAATTTAGGCTCAAAACTAGAATATAGCTGTCATTAAAGAATATCGGGAACAATACATGAAGCTGGGAAATAAATCAATAAATTACAAGAAGACTGAAAAGAGTGATAAATTGATAGGCACAACGTCAGGTGGAACGCTTCGGTTGGAGCTTCAGGAGCTGTGGCATCAGCAGCTTGAACAGCAGCACCAACAGCTGGAACATCGGCTGCCGGGAATCAAAACATGAAACTGGGACGTTAGCGGCTGTAACATCGTCTGCGGAATGAGCGGCAGCTGGGAGGGTGTCACCTGTAACAGCTTCAGCAGAGCCGCCAGCTGGCACATCCGCTGCAGTAACAACACCAGCTGGGACAACGACAGCCGGGACGACGTCGTTTGGAACACCGGGAGCAGAACATCACCAGCCGCAACCTCAGCTGCTGTAACAGCAGCAGCTGGAGCATAGACAGCCGAAACAATAACTGCTAAGACAACACCAGCTGGGTACCATCAGCGGGAACAACAATAGCAGGAGCATCTACAGCTGGAACATAGTCGTCTGGAACATCAGCAGCGGGAACGACATCAGCTGGCCGAAGCAGCTGGGTTAGCAGCAGCTGGGACATCATCCGCTGGACCAACCACAGCTGGAATAACAACGGAGGGGACAGCAGCATTAGGAACAACGGCAGCTGGAGCACATCAGCTTCTACAACAGCAGCTGGCTCATGTCTGGCTACAACATCACGAGCTGGACACCTACAGCTGGATCAACGTCAGCTGGAACATCGAAGCAGGAACTGCAGAGCTCGCCCACAGCCTGGCCGCAGTTGCTTCCGGGCTACACCGGGCAGACGAAACGTCTGGAGAAACCAGCTGCCTGGGAGGCCGCAGTTTCTCCCAGGCTACACCGGGCAGGCGAAAACGTCTGGATAAACCTTCGGCCTGGGAAGCTGTAGTTCTTCCGGGTTACACCGAGCAGACGAAACGTCTGGATAAACCAGCGGCCTGAAAGGCCAGTTTCTTACGGGCTACACCGGACAGACGAAACGTCTGGAAAACCAGCGTCCTGGGAGGCCGCAGTTTCTTCCGATCTACACCGGGCAGAAGAAACGTCTGGAGAAAACCTTCAGCCTGGGAGTCCGCAGTTTCGACCGGGCTACACTGGGCACACGAAACATCTGGAAAACCAGCAGCCTGGAAGGCCGCAGTTTCTTCTGGACTACACCAGGCAGACGAAACGTCTGGATAAACCAGCGGCC
>WNGS01168090.1:0-11800 GCA_020271785.1 Procambarus virginalis | reverse complement strand
CTAAGCAACAAGCCACCTAGTGCCCGGCCACCTGGGGCGACGCCACCAGACGGGGGGATGCCTGCCCGCGGCGTAAGGGAGACCAAGCACTCCGGGGGGAGACCACCGCCTAACGGCGTACCAGGGCCCGGAGGGGCGACGCCAAGGGCAAGGGACACGTGGCCACCTGGCCCCCAAGGCTGGCCGACTCATGGCTAAACCCAACCTGGATGCCAAGGCAGCCCCTAGGGGCAAGGAAGCCTCAGGGCCTGCCCATTGGGAGCGCCGCCACCAGGCATGGGCGGCTCCAGCCCGTGGGGTTGAGGAACGCCCCCCACAAGCGGGCACGCCCGGGCGCAGCATGAAGGCGGCCAAGCCCCACCCCAGGGAAGGCCGTGCCATTAATCCACGTGGCTTAGCGCCCAAGAGAGACAGGAAGGATGCGACGGGCACAACCCAGAGCAAGCACTCCATGGAGCGCCATGCTACGTGGGCGACGCCGACCGGGGCTTGGGCCCTTAGGGCCAGCCCCTTGGGACAGAGCACCACTGAAACCTGGCCAGTGGTGTCACTCCAGGGGCGACGCCAGGGGCGACGCCACTTGCTGTGAGCCCGACCGGGTAGCACGTCCAGGCGCCGCACAAACCACGGCCCGTAGGGAGACGCCTAGGGGCAAGCAAGCTACTGATTGCCCGGCCACGTGGGGCGACGCCACCAGAGGAGCGAGCCTGCCCATGGGCATAAGGGAACCTGCCGCCCTCCAGGGCGCGTGCAAACCAGGGCCCCTAGGGACAGCCTAGGGCAAGCAAGCCACTGAGTGCCTGGTCACGTGGGGCTACGCCACCGGTGGCCAGCGTCAGCCCATGGGAGTAAGGGAGCCGGGCACCCTCCAGGGCACGCCAGGGCCCCTAGGGCAGAGTACCACGGAAAGCCCGGCCACGTGGGGCGTCACCACCTGGGGCGACGCCAACCCACGGGCGGAACAAGCCAAACACGGGCACGCCACAGCACACACGTCCGGGCGCGGCACTGAGGAAAGGGACCGAGCCAGACAACCTGAACGACTAGCGCCCTAGCTAGAGGCAAAAAGACCTGGAAGGAAGCTAGCTAGGGCGGCGCACACGGACCGCTAGGGACACGGCGTTGGGCACACGCCGAATCACTGGGGACATCCCTAACTGAACAAGGGACCCCACACGCAGAGCATGGAGGGAAAACACGGACAATACTGTACCTTAGGGCATGATGAGTTGGGCGGGGCACCACTGATCCATGGGACTTGATAACACTGTTTAGGCCAACTAAACCCAAGGTACTGTCGACTGGTCCACGTGTCGTTGAGGTGCGGTGCGGTGCGGAGCGTTTCATGTTAAGACGTCCATGGCAGGAACAAAAGTGAGGGCAGGACCCCGTTTCCAATCTATTTATATGCCATCCTGTACTGCCCGAGCTGCGCCTGCGGATTGCCTGTGCAATTGTCTCTTTTTCCCCATCAGAACACCTCCGCTTTCCTGCGCAAAGCAGTGGCCATTTCTAGATTTACCATTAGGATGGTAGAATTTACATTTTTTAGACTTAAGAAAATTTTGTGGGAAAACTTAGGTGGAAAATTTCTAAGTCCAACTTGGGCTAGAGTCTGACTTTTTGGTGAAAATTCGAATTTTCATGTCTTGGGTGTGTTCCAGGGCCAGTATTACTCTCTAGTGCGCGCAAGGGACGTAATTCTGATCTTAGCATTAGGCAGTGATAATTAGATTTTTGCCGCATTAAGTGATTTTTTCGAGAAAATCGTGCTGGGAATTTTTCAGAGTCCAGTCGTGAGTAAACGCAGTTTTTCAGTAAATTCGATTTAACTAAACAGATGCATTTCCTGGGTGCCTGTATTATTCGCTAGAGCGGGTTATTAACGTAAAACTTGTTATTTTACTTCAGATATACAAATTTGATTTTTAAGCGTTTAAGCGAAATAGTGCGGGACTTGTGTTTTAGCGCGGCTGAACCCACTCCTTCATTAATCAGTGGCCACGCTGTTCACTTCAAGTACGTCCAGTATATCATCGTTAGTAGTCCATCACGAGTGCAACGCGATAATTACTTTAGTTTTTTAATTGTTTTTATAAAATATGATTCTTTAATTTTTTTTTTAATTTTTTTTAAAGTACATGACTCAGTTTTCTGTTAAAGAACCGCGGATTATTTCACGATCGGACACGAGTGCAGGGCAGGCGCCTTCATTCATAGTTTCACTTCAGCGATTCTCTCGAATAATCGTCGTTTCCTATGTTTGGAGTTAGTTAATTTTTTTTTTCGGAAAGAAGGTTGTGACTTTTTTGTTTTATTTGTGTAGACCTAGGTTGTAGTGAGATCCGGGTCGAGTGTGAGGTAGTTACAAGAGCATGGCGCACCGGGAATTACAGGGAATGTTTAACCTAGACAGGGATAAGTCAGTAGGGACCATGGGGAGGGCACGCTTAGGGGAGGGCACCCCTTCCCATACTACGGGGGGACCGGGTGGACCGCGCAGGTATAGCCTAGCTGACGTCACAGGTGGATTCAGTGGGGCTGAGGCGACGGTGCCACGTGTTCTGAGTATGACTGGGCAGTCTAGGGTATCTTCACGTTCCAGTACTGATACGGTATTAGAAATGAGTGGGGAATCATTAGAGGATTCGTCCCATGAGTGGGGGTGGGGTGCCGTCTTGGGTTCCCCCACCTACACCATCGACGCCTTTCCAACAGGGGATACAGGGAGCATCAGTTAGCGTGGTAGGACGTCCCGCTCCGTTAAGTAGGGAATATGACCAGCAACCTGTTCAATTCGAACATGAACCACACCCACAGCAGGAACTAGCTCAAGTAACACCACTACCACAACATCCACTTATACCTCGCCCATCACTACAAACACCAACCCCAACCTCAACCCAACCTCAACTCCTATACCAACCCCAACCTCACGCCCTACCCCAACCTCTAGCCACCTAGCCCCAACCTCAACCCCAACCTCAACCCCTACCCCAACCCCAGACCACCCAATACCCACTCCAACCTCAGGCCACCCAATACCTACCCCAACTCCAAGCCACCCACACCATACCCCAACCCCAGACCACCCAATACTTACTCCAACCTAAGGCCACTCACACCATACCCCAACCTCAGGAGACCCAACCCAACCTCAACCCCAACCACTCAATACCTACACCAACCCCAACCACCCAATACCTACACCAACCCCAAGCCACCCACACCCAACCCCAACCTCAACCTCAACCCTAATCCCAGCCACCCAATACCTACTCCAACCCCAGGCCACTCACACCATACCCAACCTGAACCCCTACCCCACCCCAGAACACCCAATACCTACCCCAACCCCAGGACACCCACATCATACCCCTACCCCAACCCCAGAACACCCAATACCTACCCCAACCCCAAGCCACCCACACGCAATCCCAACCTCAACCCCTGCCCCAAACTACCCAACCTCAACCCCAGACCACCCATATACCTACCCCAGCCCCAGACCACCCAATACCTTTCCCACCCCAGACCACCCCATACCTATTTCAACCCTAGGCGCCCCAACCCCAGCCTCAACCCTATACCAACTCCAGGGGCCACCCACTTCCAGTAGCTTCGCTTCACACACACACACACAGGGAATTATGAGTCTGATTCCTAAGATGACTCTGCCGACACTCAGAGGTACGGAGTTGCCGTCCAACAAGGTGGAACGCAACCGCCTTGTGGAGGACTAGCTGTCCCAAATGATGGGCTGAAAATTGCTCTCGCCATGGGGGGTTTGCGTGGACGTAGCCGGTCCACTGGCGAGGTTGAAAGAGTTTCGGCACCTGACGACGTGGCCTCAGTTTGTCCAGGCGATTAGGGACAGATACAAGGAGAAAGTGTCGGCAGATAAAGCTCGGGTATACCTTCAGTCACTTACGAGGGACGCCTGCAGTACGATTAAAGATTTCGGGACGCTGATAATGAGTCGTCCCCATATGTTGAGGCGGTACGTAAAGACGAGGGGGGGGGGGAGGGGGGAAAGACGAATGACTGTGGCGCGGGTTCGTCAGGCAGGAAGCAGACCACAGCTGCACGTCCGGGCCACCTTGCACGGGGTACCAACAAGGAACCGTGGGTGTGTTACTCATGTGGGAAGCGCGGACACCTACGGAGGGATTGTCCGGATGATAGAATGACAATGAAAGAAGGCCCCTAGTGATGGTAGGCCTACCTTGAAGTGAAAGTGGAAGGTGTGAGATTGACGGTTTTTGTTGTCACTGGAAGCCAGACAACTCTAATTAAAAAGTCAGACTTCAGCGAATTTAAATATGCACGTCTTAAACATAGTGCAAAGACATTAACAGCAGTCAATGGGGAAAAGATTGATACCGTGGGTCAAGGTACAGTTAACTTTGAAATTGGTGGGGAATTGCAGCCTCACACATGTACGATCGTACAGAACCTTGATTTCCTGGCCACATCTTAATGGGGACTGATTTTCTGTCTCGGTTTGATTACTCCTTGTCTGCGCAAATAGGGGCTAGGAACTGCAGGTTGCAGTTGGGACAGACTTCCTGCTCAGTGGAGATGATCGACCATCCCCCAGTTGTAGCTTGAATTAAGAGAAAGCAAAAATATAATGCTCACTATCCAAAATTGATATTTAAGTCTCTTCCAGACACCGTTAAGAGGTCATGTGCATTACATGCATTGACCAAACAGAGTTGCCCATCACATTCTGTTAAATTTATTAAAGTAGCCGTGGGACGTCACATACAACCAGGTACCACCCTTCAGGTGGCTGGGAGATGTGATAGCTTATTAATTCCCCATCATTTAATTGTAGTGCTTGATAAAGGTGCACTCATTCTAGTAGTCAATCTTTCTCATAAGACTTTTCGCTTCAGGGCAGGTGATAGGGTATCTCAGGGAACCATGGTGGATGACACAGAAATCTTTCACCATGAGTCAGCTGAGACGCCAACCATCACAGCACAATGTAGTGCGGTAAACATGGCTGACAATACGACACCATCAAAATTAAAGTATGAGACAAATATTTCACGTAACGTAGAAGATATAGAGAAGTTAATTTCGGCACTCGATTTGCAACATGTTCCACAGACAGATAGGAAGCTGTTGAGAGGAGTTTTGCGAAAATTCCAAATTGTTTGCGACAGAGGATGACCAGATTGGTCTCCTTAATAAGATTGAGCACACCATTCCAACTGGTAATCATTTGCCTGTGTACACAAGACAGTGGAGGTTGCCGGAACAAGCAAAGAATATCTTCAGAGAGGAGTGCCAGAAAATGTTGAGGCAAGGCGTGATAGAGCCTAGTACGTCACCGTGGCTCTCTCCTGTTGTGTTAGTTTGTAAACCTGATGGTAGTTACCGCTTCTGTGTTGACTACCGGAAGGTAAACGAAATAACTAAGAGTGATGTGTATCCGTTGCCCCGAATACAGGAGATAATCGATCAATTTGGTGCTGCAAAGTATTTCTCAACTCTTGACGCGAAATCGGCGTATTGGGCGATTCCAGTTGCGGAACAAGATAGGGACAAAACAGCATTCTCGGATGGTAGGCACACATCAATTCCGTAGGATGCTGTTCGGTTTAAAGACAGCGCCCTCGTCATTTCAGAGGGCCAGCAATTTCATTTTACACCCAGTCTTGGGAAGGCATTCCTTAGCGTACCTGGATGATGTTGTGATATATTCCAGGACGTTTGAGGAACACCTACAAGACTTAATTGAGACTTTGACTTTGTTAGATCGGGCAGGTTTCAAGCTTAACGTTCAGAAATGCACCCTGGCGGCCCAGAAATTCAAATTTCCCCATATGTTGAGGCGGTACATAAAGACGAGGGGGGGAAATTCAAATTCAAATTTTATTTGCCCAGAAATTCAAATTTCTGGGGTTCCAGGTGTGCCCAGACGGTATTCGACCTGACCCAGACTCTTGCCTCGCCATTGCTGACATGCCTACTCCAAGGACAGCAAAGGACGTGCGTAGGTTTTTGGGGGCGGCCGGATATTTTCGTCGTCACATTGAAGGTTTCGCTGGCATTTCAGCACCCCTGACTGATCTGACAAAGAAGAATGCGAACTTTGTTTGAAAATCTGAACATGACGAAGCCTATCGGAAACTGAAGGGCCAACTAATTACGACACCGGTACTGGCCATTCCTGATTTCAATAAAGAGTGAGAGGTGCACACTGACGCCAGCGGTATAGCTATTGGCGGGTGCTTAATTCAGCGAGGTGCGGATAATTTACCCCATCCAGTAGCCTATTTCAGTAGAAAGGTCAAGGGACCTGAAGTTCGATATTCGGCCACGGATCGGGAGGCACTGCAGTAGTAGAGTCAGTTAGGTATTTCGAGCCATACCTATTTCAGCGCCATTTCGTAATTTACACAGACCATCGAGCGTTAACACATATATTTAAAAAGCGCACAAAATGCCCACGAATGTCACGCTGGTCTCACGAACTTTCGGCCCACTCATTCCAGATTTTGTATAAGCCTGGTCCAGCACATGTTGTTCCAGATACATTGAGAAGAAATATCGCGTCAATTAAAATTAACCAGAATAATGAAACCATTCCATCAGATAAAATGAGAGAATACCAGATGAGCGAGCCTAGGTGGAGAGAGATTATTGAGTATTTGGAAGGGGGAAAATACCCTTCAAAGAACCGAAAATTACCTGTTCATGATTTTGAAATGAAACAAGGCATCCTGTATTACGTAAACAGTCAAAAAGATAGGGCAGTATTCCAGCTAGTTATTCCAGACGCATTGAGGTCATCGGCGTTAAAGAATTGCACATGCATCTAAAGTTGCAGGGCATCCGGGTGTCTTTAAAAAAACTCTCTTAAAGACAAAGTCTCTATTTTATTTCCCAGGGTTACTTTCTGAGGTAATCAACTATGTGAAGTCGTGTCCTCATTGCCAGAGGAAAGGTACTCTTAAGGTACAAGCCCCACTTTAGGAATTTCCTGAAATTCGTGAACCATTAGATCGTGTGGGGGCCGATTTGACTGATTTACACCACAGTCATTCGGGTAACAGATACGTGTTGGTGCTTGTTGACCATTTGTCTAGGTACACTACACTAGGTGCATTACCTCAGAAAGATTTTCGTACGGTTGCAGATGCGTTCTTGCGTAGGTTCGTTACTGAATTCAGACCTAAAGTTTTAGTCTCTGACCGGGGTCAAGAATTCAATGGAAATATATTTAGGGAAGTTTGTAGAATTTTAGAGACAACTTCGACTTTTACAACAGCCTACCACCCACAAGCAAACGGCATGACGGAACGTACTAATCGTTCAGTCAAGGATATGCTTAGAATCCTTGCTGAACATGATGCAAACTCTTGGGATGAACACCTGCCCTATGTTCATTTAGCCTTGAATACTGCCATCCACCAATTAATTAACACCCAACCCCTTCATTTGTTTACTGGTCATTCATGCAACTTCTCCTCAGGTCTGCTTAACACACATAATATTGCATACGGTGAGGAGTATCCTTCAGAGGTCTTTGGAAAAATGAGAAATGCTTGGAATATTGCGGCTGAAGCGTCCAAAAAAGCACGGAATCGTTATACTCATTTTTATGATAAGAGAGTGCGCCCTCTAGAGTTGAAGGAAGGGAGCCTCGTGTTGAGAGTGAATGAGGCTGCGCCCGCAAATCAGAGTAGGAAACTAGCTCCTAGGTGGCGAGGTCTGTATTGAGTAATAACAAGAGCGGGGCCGGTTAATCGTGTCATAAAAGGAGTATTCGAGGACCAGGTGGAAAGGACAATTCATGTAAATAAATTAAAACGATATCATGCTAGAGAGGAATTAGAACTGCCTTCAGCGAGTCTAGTTCCTGACTCAGCAGTGCTGACTCATGGCTTAACCGAAGAGTGAGGGAATGAGGATGACCCTCTGTCATCTCTCATCACCTTTGCACAGTTACAAACCCATTAAGATTTCAACTTAGATTCAACAGAGCAGAAGAAGTTGCTAAACACATATGGCAAAATCTTACTGAAGCGACCATACGAGTAATAAATACTCATACTCCGCCCAAGTAAAACAGAAACAAGCAACACTTAGTGGGCCAGCCATAGGCTTAGGGCCCGCGCAGGAATATCCCTGCACAAAAAAAAAAATCTCTCATCAGTAGTCAGGTGCAGTCTCGCCACCCTATGGTGACGAGATATCGCGCTATACAGTAACAGTAAAGTAACTTCCTTGGTTAGTATAAATTAGTATTCATTAGATTTTCCTGTAGAAGCAATGATGTGAATTATTACTTAACTCTGGTAGCAGCTTTTGCCGTGCTCTGGGGTTCCACCTTCCATCAAACCCAGAGCTATATCTATGCTTCCGCTATGTTGTGTCTGTCTGTTCCCAGGTCTGATTGGTGCACCGAACCAGTTGTTCCAGCCACACGTGAACCCTTGTCTGTAAAGACCGAGGGGGGGAGGCACGTTACACAAACCCCCCCCCCCCCCACCAGACCCAGTAACCCGCACATCAATTACTTTGGGGTGGGTGACTGTCCAAGAGTCACCCGGCTGACACCTCATGTCACTAACGAGGTTGTCAGGGGCCAGCGAGCTGTCCACATTAAAGCAGTCACCGGATGTCAACGTCTAACAACGTGGGTAGCTGTCTCGTGGTCACTACTACCCACCTGCTACGTCGTCAAGACTGCAGCCATACCAGCAGTGTTGGAGGAGAGGTCAAGAGAATGGGCGAGCCAGTAGCAGTACTCAAGAGTTTTCGCTGGAAAATTAATGATTACGTCGTCTGAAGTAACAAGGAAGTGGAACTAAGGCGGTCACAGGTGGAAGGCACGGTCTCCCTACAGAGTTCCGGGACTCGCCATAGAAGGTCGCAAAATTGCCTCCTTTGGCCTAAAGTCAGCGGTACGAGGGAACACAGTTGGTGTTTACGTCCTACTAACCTGGTGACATCAAGAAACGCCTGGGACGATGTGAGCAATGATGGAAGACGGGATTCACCTGTCCTGCAAACAAGCAACCCGCCTCAACGACCCTCTGACACCACTACTGTCACGAGACACCATTAGTACGTCCAGTCCTGCTCTTCTGTGGTCATCTGCGCCGTCAAGTTTTACATCAAGATTACCGTGTGAACTGTGATTGGTATGAAGACGTGTGGACTGTTGGGAGCCAGGTCAATGGCCGAAGTAACAGTATTCTACAGCTGGCACTTGGCGCTCCGCTCTACTACACTCTGTCGTCATTCAAGAGTACCGGGATGGGAGTACAAGAGGACCAGGTATCGACATCAACGCATGGAGGAAGCAAGATTGACATCGACATCGACTACATTCGAACATTCAGCGTTCATCATCATCGATTTTTTTAAATATTCAATATGAACAATTGGTGAAAAAAATAAAGTTGGCTCTGAACACCTTTATAAAGCAAATCTGGACACTTTTGTTTAAATGTTGAAAAACAGATTTAGAATCAATATTATTCTGGCAGAGTGAAATATGAAAATTCTCCTATATAAATTGGCCAGTACTTAAAAACAAAGTCTCCTTGTGTGATTGTCTAAGTCCAGAACAAACGGTTATTGAAAACTATGTTGTGCTATTTTTTTCAGAGTTTTTTGAAGACAGGAGAGGCGGACCAATAAAAACATTGACACTCTTAAAGTGAGTGCGGACACTTGGCTGTACAGTCAGCTGTAACCTGTGATATAGTTGTTGTGATTTTCTTTTTAAATTTTAGATATGTAATAAAAACTAGGTTTGTTTTTATTGGCAGAATTGTAATAACCCTGCAACCCTTGTAATATTTCTGAACGCTACCCTTGTTGTTAACAACCCTTGAGTTACAACCCTTGTTGTAACTCTCTCTCTCTACTCTTTCCCTTCACTCAATACCCCAGCTTAACACTGTTACAGTCCAGTATGACCCCTCACTGGACTGCCACGAATATAAACTGAATATTAAATGAGGAGGACATAACAAGGATAGGGGTTATTAATTGATTACTAATAATGAAAATCATTTAACACTGCCACCACCTTCCCAACATAAATGAATGTGTCTCAATTATTGGTTCCCCAGGAAGGAAGGGACTCAATAATCATGGAACTCAAAAGGCAAATAATTGAATATTATTGGATAATTATTGTAATCTTACTGAACTGAACGGGAGATTCTAGAGCGACTTTACTATTCATAAGATGGAGAACACAGGGGAATTTCTAGCACAGCACAAATGAGAATCACAAGAATGAATAACACAGACATTAATGAAAGGGAACAGATAACTAAACACAAATACATTAAAATACTTTATTATTGGAACCCGTATATTTAAATCAAAACTGAAAACATGACCTACTCTAAATCCTTACGAGGCAATGGAATGTAATACTGAAATATACATAACTCAAGTGCACAATTACCTTCAACACTGCAGCTTGCCAAAGGATGTTGATTGGCTGCCCGCAGGTCACCTGACCTGTACCTCAGTTGGGGCCCCAAGACACACTAACTAATCTTTATTAAAATGCTTACCAGTGGGACAGGCTCCACCCCCCTAGTTCCTAGGCCCAAATTAACTCCGCGTATCCCAAGTCTATGGGCAATGGATTTAAACATAACTAGGTGATCTAGCATACGGGCCAATGGCATGGACACGCACTACCCTGAGGGACTCTGCCTCTCTACTCAACCAATGAACACAGAGTGTCACTCTTAAGCCAGTCAAAACTCTTGACTTAGCTCCGCCCCCTAGGCTCCTTGGACATAGACCTGTTATGAAAGTTCTGTTTTACCCCCGTAGGATCATGAACCGTTCCCACGCTAAAACAGGAAACCCAAACGGTCATATGGCTCCGAGCTACCTCACTCGAAACTTGAGAATTACGGTATTTCGTCACTGTTCTTAAAACTGTCAAATGGTTAGTGGCAAAGGAATTAATGAGGAGAGGGGAACGGATTGGAAATGACTGGGAGACAAATGATTTGGAAAGATTGGAGACATAGGGATTGAGGAACAAGTGACTTGACCACCTGCCTAAGGGGTAATTTGACTCTGGTAAGAAGGGGAACTGCCCGCAGGGAGGGGGACAATGACCAGAGGTCGGACTGAGGACTGACACATACCATTACAGAATGTCAAGGATGACATTGGTTAGAGAGTGGATGGTACAAGGATGTGAACTTCATGAAGTTCAGTGTTACACTCCCGGATGACTGAAAGTTCAGTCTGTAGTTATATTTTTATTTTTATGTTTTGAATTGTGTGTCCGGCTCTAGGGGACACACGAGGTTGGCTAATGAAGAGCCAAGGAATTTTAATAGCTAGTTTTTACTGTTAGATTAGGGATGTTTTGTTTAGCTAAGTCAGTCAGGTGTAGGATGTACGTTTCCTGATGTGGATGATTGCTGTCAGTTGACAGCCGGGAGAGTGATGAAGGTGGTAAATGTTTATTTTGTGATGTTTGCTGGACAGTCTGATGATTGTCATTTTTATTAGATAGGGTAGCTTTTTGATTGATGCATGGGTCTATTGACTTTTGTTGAGGGTTTGGATATTAAACCTCATTTTTTTTTCTTATGTAAAAAACAAGGTTTACTAATTTACTTGTGCAGGGGGGTACCTTGAGGATACCTTGAGGTGCTTCCGGGGCTTATCGTCCCCGCGGCCCGGTCATCGACCAGGCCTCCTGGTTGCTGGACTGATCAACCAGGCTGTTGGACGCGGCTGCTCGCAGCCTGACGTATGAGTCACAGCCTGGTTGATCAGGTATCCT
>WNGS01168089.1:123623-168633 GCA_020271785.1 Procambarus virginalis | reverse complement strand
TGGTTCCTTGATGTGCTGGCTTAGAAAGTGTCTTGTTCCTCGTCCAGCAGCTTAGCTCTCCATGTTTCTGGTCCTCCATGCGGATCTCTGTTCTCCCAATCTATCTTCCCGTGGTAAAAGTCTTC
Organism: Procambarus virginalis; assembly: GCA_020271785.1. Taxonomy (NCBI): domain Eukaryota; kingdom Metazoa; phylum Arthropoda; class Malacostraca; order Decapoda; family Cambaridae; genus Procambarus; species Procambarus virginalis. The sequence continues at coordinate 168,508 of WNGS01168089.1, read as the reverse complement.
CATGATTAGTAGTCCAGATCCATTCCTGTTAGCAACAGAAGCTGCTCTCTCTATTATGTTAATGGTGGACATGTTGTTTCCATCATATTTCTGTCTGGGTCTTCTGTCATTTGATGGTGGATTATATATGACTACCACTATAATTTCTTGTCCTCCAGTTGTTATGGTACCTATTATAAAGTCACTGAAACCTTCACAGCCTGAATAACCATCTCCTCAAAATCCCAGCCCTTTCTTACCAGCAGAGCTACACCACCACCGCCTCTTCCTTCCGTCTCTGTGCGTGTGTGTGAGTGTGTGTGTACTCACCTAGTTGTACTCACCTAGTTGTGCTTGCGGGGGTTGAGCTCTGGCTCTTTGGTCCCGCCTCTCAACCGTCAATCAACAGGTGTACAGTTTCCTGAGCCTAATGGGCTCTATCATATCTACCCTTGAAATTGTGTATGGAGTCAGCCTCCACCACATCACTGCCTAATGCATTCCATCCGTTAACTACTCTAACACTGAAAAAGTTCCTTCTAACGTCTCTGTGGCTCATGTGGGTACTCAGTTTCCACCTGTGTCCCTTGTTCGCGTCCCCCCAGTGTTGAATAGTTTGTCCTTGTCTACCCGGTCGATTCCTCTGAGGATTTTGTAGGTTGTGATCATATCTCCCCTTACTCTTCTGTCTTCCAGTGTCGTAAGGTGCATTTCCCGCAGCCTTTCCTCGTAACTCATGCCTCTTAGTTCTGGGACTAGTCTAGTGGCATACCTTTGGACTTTTTCCAGCTTCGTCTTGTGCTTGACAAGGTACGGGCTCCATGCTGGGGCTGCATACTCCAGGATTGGTCTTACATATGTGGTGTACAAGATTCTGAATGATTCCTTACACAGGTTCCTGAACGCTGTTCTGATGTTAGCCAGCCTCGCATATGCCGCAGATGTTATCTTTTTATGTGGGCTTCAGGAGACAGGTTTGGTGTGATATCAACTCCTAGATCTTTCTCTCTGTCCGTTTCATTAAGTACTTCATCTCCTATTCTGTATCCTGTGTCTGGCCTCCTGTTTCCACTGCCTAGTTTCATTACTTTGCATTTACTCGGGTTGAACTTCAACAGCCATTTGTTGGACCATTCACTCAGTCTGTCTAGGTCGTCTTGTAGCCTCCTACTATCGTCCTCGGTTTCAATCCTCCTCATAATTTTTGCATCATCGGCAAACATTGAGAGAAACGATTCTATACCCTCTGGGAGATCATTTACATATATCAGAAACAGTATAGGTCCAAAGACTGACCCCTGCGGGACTCCACTCGTAACGTCTCGCCAATCTGAGACCTCACCCCTCACACTGACTCTTTGTCTCCTGTTGCTTAGGTACTCCTGTATCCAACGGAGTACCTTCCCTTTCACTCCAGCCTGCATCTCCAGCTTTTTCACTAGCCTCTTGTGTGGCACTGTATCAAAGGCTTTCTGACAATCCAAAAATATGCAGTCTGCCCACCCTTCTCTTTCTTGCCTTATTTTTGTTGCCTGGTCGTAGAATTCAAGTAACCCTGTGAGGCAGGACCTGCCATCCCTGAATCCATGTTGGTGCTGTGTTACAAAGTTCTTTCGCTCCAGGTGCTCCACTAGCTTTCTTCGCACAATCTTCTCCATCAGCTTGCATGGTATGCAGGTTAGGGACACTGGCCTGTAATTCAGTGCCTCCTGTCTATCCCCTTTCTTGTATATCGGGACTACATTAGCTGCTTTCCAAATTTCTGGCAGTTCCCCTGTTGCCAGAGATTTGTTATACACTATGGAGAGTGGTAGGCACAGTTCTTCTGCTCCTTCCTTAAGTATCCAAGGGGAGATTCCATCTGGGCCTATAGCCTTTGTCACATCCAACTCTAGTAAACACTTTTTTACTTCCCCGCTTGTAATCTCAAACTCTTCCAGTGGTTCCTGGTTAGCTATCCCCTCTCTTATCTCTGGGATTTCTCCTTGCTCTAAGGTGAAGACCTCTTGGAATTTCTTATTCAGTTCCTCACATACTTCCTTGTCGTTTGTAGTGAATCCTTCTGCCCCTATCCTTAATTTCATAACCTGTTCCTTTACTGTTGTTTTTCTCCTGATGTGGCTATGCAGCAATTTAGGCTGAGTCTTTGCCTTGCTTGCGATGTCGTTTTCGTATTGTCTTTCTGCCTCTCTTCTCATCCTGACATATTCATTCCTGGCATTCTGGTATCTTTCTCTGCTCTCCAGTGTCCTGTTATTCCTATAGTTTCTCCATGCCCTTTTACTTTGCTGCTTAGCTAGCCTACATCTCTGATTAAACCATGGGTTTCTCATCTTCATTTCACTGTTTTCCTTTTGGACTGGGACAAACTTGTTTGCTGCTTCCTTGCACTTTTGCGTGATGTAGTCCATCATATCTTGGGCCGTCTTTTCCCTGAGCTCTGTTTCCCATGCTATGTCTGTTAGGAATTTTCTTATCTCCTCATAGTTTCCCTTTCGGTATGCTAACCTTTTGGTTTCAGTATCTCTCCTCGAGTTCAATATCCCTTCTTCAATCAGGTACTCAAACTCCAATACACTGTGGTCGCTCATCCCTACTGGGGCCTCAAAACCGATTTCTTTTATGTCAGAGTCGTTCAGGGTGAAGACCAGGTCGAGTCTCGCTGGTTCGTCATTTCCTCTCATCCTTGTGGGTTCTCTGACATGCTGGGTTAAGAAGTTTCTAGTCACCACCTCCAATAGTTTGGCTCTCCACGTATCCTCGCCGCCATGCGGTTCCTTGTTCTCCCAATCAATCCTTCCATGATTGAAGTCCCCCATGATGAGCAGGTGGGATCTATTTCTACAGGCAGCAGAGGCTGCCCTCTCAATTATAGTGTTCACTGCCATGTTGTTGTTTTCATACTCTTGACTGGGTCTTCTGTCATTTGGTGGAGGGTTATATATTACTGCTACTACTATCTTTGGTCCTCCCATTGTCATGGTGCCTGCTATGTAGTCTCTGAAACCCTCACAGCCCGGGATAGCCATCTCTTTAAAACTCCATTCCTTTCTCATGAGTAGGGCCACTCCGCCTCCTCCCCTACCTTCCCTCTCTTTCCTTATTAATTGTCATGTTGTCATGTTCACAGAAAATGGTACCATCCGTTTTCTATGTGCGGCGGCTGGACGCCACTAGAGAGAGAGAGAAGGTAAACAGCACAGGACGCCTGCCAAGCGTGGGAGCTACTCTATCATGTAATCGTTTATTATTATTAAAGTCAGTAACCAGGAATGACTTTACATCAACCTTACTACCAAGACTATCTCAGCTACACACAGACACCACACTGGCGACGAGGATGAACTGGGAACGCAGGTATTTTGTTCAACAAAACACAAGGAAGGAGCATGCTGTTTCGCTCAGAGGAAGGAGAAGCTGTCTGTGAGCATCATACCCGATGCTGTATGCAACCCCATGCTGTGTGCTGACTATTGCTGTGTGCTGATCGTTGCTGTGTGCTGGCCGTTGCTGTGTGCTGGCCAATGCTGTGTGCTACCCAAGCTGTGCTGAGTGTTGCTGTGTGAGAGGAATCTGCCGACGCTGTGTACGAAACGACGCTTTGATGCAGTGTACAAAACCCGATGTTTTGGTTACGAAACGACGCTCCGTGCTACAAAATTCTTCACGCTGTGAACCAATTGCTGCCTACTGCTGCCAACTGCTGCCTAACTGCTGCCTACTGCTGTACCAACTGCTGCCTACTGCTGCCTACTGCTGCCAATTGCTGTACCAACTGCTAACAACTGCTGTGAGTAGGAACAACACATGTACACAAGGGCTAGGTAAGAAGTCAGTTGCTGCTGTGTTGTGCACTGTTGTGAACTTTTGCATTAAAATGCTTGTGTGCTTTGCAAAATTAAAGTAATTACAGTGAATTCTTAAATAACATATACAGTGCAGTAAGTGTTATATATTCTGAGGAACATTTTAAGTGATAAGTTTAAATTTATTCAGTAAAAATGGCAAATATACCTCAGTTTCCTGCATTTGATCCTGACTGTGACCAGACAAACCTGTCACAGAGGTGGGTCAAATGGCTTAAAAGGTTTGAAAATTTGTTGATAGTTTCTGATATCAAAAGTGCTGAAAGAAAGCGTGCCTTTCTGCTTCACTATGCAGGTGATAGAGTTTGTGACATCTTTGATACACTGAAAGACACTGGTGGTGCTAAAGATTATGACACTGCCAAGGCCAAATTAACTGAGCATTTCAAACCAAGGCAAAATACTGCTATGGAAATTATGCATTTCAGGAGAGCAAAACAACTCTCTAATGAAACTGTTGATCAATACCATACACGTCTGCAGGGTTTAGCAGCCCACTGTGAGTTTGCTGATGTTGACAACGAAATCAAACAGCAAATAATTGAAACATGCACATCTACACGTCTTCGTCGAAGAGCTCTAGAACTTGTTGATGATGAAAGTTCTCTTACCAAGATACTGGATATGGCTCGTCGAATGGAAGATGCTGCACGTGATGCTCGTGCCATGGAGTGCAGTGCCAACAACGGTTCTGCCACTGTTACTAACAGTCATGAAGTATGTAAGGTTCAGGGAGTACACCATGATCATAGAAGATATCATGCCAAACCTAACATTAAATTGAGCCGAGAACCACATCACAACTGGAGTCATGGAACAAGACTCAAGCAGTCACAACGACTCACATCAGAGGTTGTCAATAATAAATGTTACAATTGTGGAGGAGACTACCCACACCAAGATAATGTTTGTCCTGCACAAGGTAAGAAGTGCTATGAGTGTAGAAAACTAAATCATTTTGGTGCTATGTGTCGTTCCGCACTAAAGAAACCACAATCAATAAATAAAAGCAATGTACGAGGATCAGGTCATAGGAGTCGAGGTGGCAAACACAATATTGCACCTCAAATCAAGAATGTTAATAATATACAAGACAACATTTCATTACAACCAGTCTCAGATGACAGTGAATGTGATTATATTTATGGAGTACAAGCAATCACAGAATGGAATGATCTTCCAAACAACCCAGAGACTATAGTATACATTGCTGGCATTTGTCTCAAAATTCTCATTGACACTGGATCAAACATTGACACCATTGCTGAGTGCCACTATGAAAAATTTAAAAAACAGTTCCCAAAGCTTGAAAACTATAATGGCAAAGCCACTGCCTATGCTTCAAAGGTAGCCTTACCAGTGATTGGAACTTTCACTGCAGAGATTAAGTCAAAGAATGCAATGCTCATTACTACATTCCATGTTGTTAGGAATGCAAAGGAGTCTTTACTCAGTTACAAGACTTCAACCAAATTGGGGCTACTTCAGCTTTCTAATGCTGTAGCAGTGGAATCTGCAAACAATGTTGATGCTATTGTTGCTGAATTTTCTGATCGGTTTAAATCCATAGGTTGTTATACTGATAGCAAGGTACATCTGCATATCAACCCAGATGTAATTCCAGTTGCCCAACCACATCGCCGACAACCATTCCATACTCGCAAGAAAGTCGATGCCGAACTGGATAGGCTGATAGAACTAGATATCATTGAACCGGTAACAGGCCCAACACCATGGGTAAGCCCAATTGTCACTCCACCAAAGCCGAAGAATCCAGATGAGATACGCATTTGTGTAGACATGCGTGTTCCCAACAAGGCAATAATGCGTGAACGCCATCCTACACCCACTGTAGATGATATGATATACCGCTTGAATGGTGCAACTGTATTCAGCAAGTTAGATTTAAACAAGGGCTATCATCAGCTTGAACTTGATGATGAGAGTCGATTCATCACAACGTTTACGACACATCGAGGTCTGTATAGGTACAAGCGCCTGAGTTTTGGTATTAACAGTGCTGCTGAAGTATTCCAGCACATCATCAGCCAGGTATTGCAAGATATACCTAATGCTGACAACATGTCTGATGACATCATTGTTTATGGCCGTACCCAAGCTGAACACGACAAAGCTCTTCGTGCAACATTGCAACGCTTACGAGAAAAGAATTTGACGCTAAGCCGAGCAAAGTGTGAGTTCAATCAACATAAAATTGAATTCTTTGGACATGTACTTAGTGACAAAGGTCTGTCTCCAGATCCTAAGAAAGTTGCAGATATCAAGAATGCTGCACCTCCTTCAACATCCACTGAAGTACATAGTTTTCTGGGAATGGCAAACTACTGTTCTCGCTTCATTCCAGATTTTGCTACCATTACGAAGCCTCTACGTGAGCTCCTGAAGAAAAATGCATCATGGTACTGGAGCGATGTCGAGCAAAATGCATTTGATGCTGTGAAAGATGCACTAGTAGAAAATGCGACTGCTGCATACTTTGATCCATCAATGGACACTGAGTTAACGGTGGATGCTAGTCCTGTTGGTTTAGGTGCTGTGTTAGCCCAACACAAACCTGGTCAACCAGATTCAAGAGTAGTAATTGCCTATGCCAGCCGTTCTCTCACAGATGTTGAGCAACGATACAGTCAGACAGAGAAGGAAGCTCTTGCTCTTGTATGGGGCTGTGAACACTTCAATGTGTATCTGCTTGGTGCACCCTTTACCACGATAGTCACTGACCACAAACCGTTGGAGACCATCTTCAATAATCCAAAGTCCAAACCACCAGCTCGCATTGAGAGATGGGCTCTTCGTCTGCAACCATACAACTTTACGGTGAAATACAAGCCAGGTGCAGGCAATCCCGCTGATTACATCAGTCGACATCCTGCCAACAGTTTCACCATCACCAAGCATCAGCAAGTTGCCGAGGAATATGTACACTCTGTAACCTGTGATGCAGTCCCTAAGGCTCTCACTCTTGATGAAATCCGTACTGCAACCCTAGAGGACCCAACTCTGCAAGCAACAGTGGATGCATTGACTAAGAAAAAGTTTCCACGCATCCCACCCTCAGGAGTTGACCAAGATGCATTCAAAGCACTTGAACGCATCCAGACAGAATTAAGTGTTACGCAACAACGCGACACCGTGCTGCGAGGTACTCGTATCGTCATTCCAGCTGTTCTCCAGCAACGTGCTCTGAAGCTTGCACATCAAGGACACCAAGGTCTTGTAAGGACCAAACAGCTGCTACGAGAAAAGGTGTGGTTTCCTGGCATTGATCGTCAAGCTAAGGACATGCATGATGCCTGTGTCCCTTGCCAAGCTGCAGTGGATACTTCAAGACCAACACCTCTACAACCTTCACCACTACCTGCTGCACCATGGATGGAAGTATCGATGGACTTCTGTGGACCGCTACCAACTGGAGAGTACTTGATGGTAGTCATTGATGATCACTCACGTTATCCAGAAGTAGAAATCATCACTTCCACATCTGCAAAGGCTGTCATCCCGAAACTCGACAAGATCTTTTCAAACTTTGGCATTCCTGAAGTTGTCAAGACGGACAATGGACCGCCATTTAATGGACAAGACTTTGTCAACTTTGCTGAGCATATTGGATTCAAACACCGCCGTGTGATGCCACTACATCCTCAAGCAAATGGAGAAGTCGAGAGATTCATGCAACCTCTCATGAAAGCTGTACGCTGTGCTCATGCCGAAGGACGATCCTGGAAACAAGCTATGTATGCTTTTCTCAGGAACTACCGTGCAACACCGCATGGAACACTGGGCAAGTCGCCTGGCGAACTTTTATTTGGACGTCCTATGAGAATCGCACTACCTGTCATGCCAGCCAAAGTAACGGATAAACGTCTCGCTCAGAAGGATGCACTAGCCAAGGGCAAAATGAAAATTGCTCATGATCAACGTGCAAAGGAACAATTCATAAAGGTTGGAGATACTGTTCTCGTTAAAAAGAAAAAAGAGGGAAAGTTAGATATGCCGTATGATACAAAACCATATAAAGTGATTAGTGTGAAAGGAACTATGGTAACAGCGAGTAATAGAGATCATAGTATAACACGTAATATGGCTTATTTCAAAGTGATTCCAAATAGTGTAGAAAATGATGAAGTGCAAAGTCGTGCAAAAGAAAAAGAAAAAATGAGTTATAACTCGATAAACAATTCATCGAGGGATGTTTTTGTATTTAAGGACTCTCGTCCAAAACGTCATGTTAAACGCCCTACACGATATGATGATTAATTGTGTTCCTATGTAATGCAAAGTATTTACTTGTTATGCTGAACTAAATTTAATATTGTTTGAATAATGCAGATCTCTCATTCAATATTGTGTAACTTTGTATTACAGTTTCTTTCATGTTTGTTTAACATTGCATATGTATTTTTAACATTGAAATCCTTTGTGGTAAAGATTGTTTAAATTCTTTATGTGTTTAATTAATGTTAAATGTATGCAATATCTCTTGATATGTTAATAACTTACTTTGTGTCAATAACTTTGCTTTGTGCTACAAGCATGGTAGACATCCTGTATTCATTCTTTTTAAAGAAAAGGAGGGATGTCATGTTCACAGAAAATGGTACCATCCGTTTTCTATGTGCGGCGGCTGGACGCCACTCGAGGAGGTAAACAATAGCGCACAGGACGCCTGCCAAGCTTGGGAGCTACTCTATCATGTAATCAGTTTAAGTATTAAAGTCAGTAACCAGGAATGACTTTACATCAACCTTACTACCAAGACTATCTCAGCTATACACAGACACCACAACTCCTTCCCCCAATTAAAATACCCCCTGAACTCCTTGTCACCACAATTAGAGCACGAATATTGTAATTATTGTAAGCCCTCTGTGGTTGTTCCAAGGGCATGCTTGGCGAGGATCGCGATGATGCCGAAGAGGTTTGGAGCAAGAATGCACCAGTGTTGATGTTGAATGGGTCAGAAATAGAGCCGTTGTACAAGACTGTTCCCTTCATATCCTTGTGGAAAGATTGTATCATGCTGAGTAGGGTGGGTGGGCAGCCAATTTTGGGCAAGATCTTGAGTCCGTCCCTAATCACGCGGTCGAAGGCCTTTGTAATGTCAGTGAAGGCGAAGTACAGGAATTTTCTCTGCTCCCTGCACTTTTCTTGAAGCTGTCTCAGGGAGAACACCATGTCAGTGGTCGACCTCTCTGATCGGAAACCGTACTGTGACTCAAAGTACACTTTCAGCAAGAATCTGAAGCCTGACCAAGACGCTCCTGGCGAAGAGTTTGCCGTCGACGCTGTAGAGGGAGATGCCTCTATAGTTGTTGACATCGCTTGTCGCCTTTATTTTTGTAGAGAGTGATGATGCTTGCATATCTCGTGTCTTGTGGAACCGAGCTTTCCCTCCAGCATTGGCACAGAAGTTCATGAAGCTCAGTTTTAAGTGTTCCACGAGCGCACTTGAGAACTTCAGGCGGAATCCTGTCGTCTCCTGGGACCTTCCCTGAGGGAAGTGAATCCAGTACTTTCTCAACTACTCCCACAGTTGGTTCAAAGTAAAGTTCTTCCATGATGGGCTGGTACTCGATTGCATTAAAGACCTCTACGCTGACCTAGTTCTCTCTGGAGTAGAGTTTGGAGTAATGTTCCACCCAGCGATTCATCTGTTGATCACGGTCTGTAATGACCTCTCCAGTGGCTGACTACAGAGGAGCCGACCTGTTTTGTGTAAGGCCTGTTGCCTGTTTGATCGCTTCGTACATGTCAACAGTGGCCGCCGACAGTGGCCGCAGTCTGGATGCTGGAACAGAGTCGGAGCCTGTAATCGTTAGCACAGCGCCTCGCAGTTTGTTGAACTCGACTGCGGGCAGTATGGAAGGCCTGTAGGTTCCTTTCTGAGGGTAGGTTCTTGTAGGATGAGAGAGCTCGTCTTTTTTCCTCTACGAGGGGTAACGGTTCCTCTGCACTGGCCTCGAACCAATCTGCTGACTTGTTCTGCCTCTTACCGAAGGTGGACATGGCAGTGTTGAAAATTGTGCCCCTGATATGTGACCACCTCACTTGCGCTATCGCAGGGTGGTACAGGAAGGGCAGCGCAGCAGTGAATTCCTCCACCTTGTGAAGGTCACGGGTCTTGTTAATGTTAATGCGCAGTCTTCCCCCCTTCTTTGCTCTGTGGATTTTCCGGGGTTGGAACTTTACTGTTCAAATGACGAGTGTGTGTGGTCGGTGTCACAATCTGCGCTCTGGAAGCTGTGGGTCAGTTTGACGCTTCTCAGATTGCTACACCTCGTAAGCACTAGGTCGAGTTGGTGCCAATGCTTAGACTTGGGGTGTCTCCAAGAAACCTTGTGCTGGGGCTTGGTGTCGAAGAAGGAATTAGTGATGCAGAGATCATGACGACAGCAGAACTCCAGAAGGCGCTGACCACTCTCATTCATCTTTCCAATCCAAACTGGTCCAGGCAGGAAGTCAGAGCTGTGATCAGAACCAAGTCTTGCATTAAAGTTTCCCATGAAGAAGACTGGCTCTTGTTGAGGTATGTCTCTGAGTTAGGCCGAGGTCATCATAGAACTCATTCGCTTCGGTAGAGGTGGTCAGTGTTGGTGCATAGGCGTTGATGAGGCTGACCATTCCTGCTGCTGTATGAAGCTGAAGTTGATGATCCTTGCAGACCCCTCCGTGGGCGGTACTATGGACCATACTAACAACCTCAAGGTGAAGCCAACACCATGCTCTGGTGGTTTTCCCTGCCAGGAGGAGATAAAGTCCTTCTCCCATATGCTGCCAGTCACGGGCAGACGTGTCTCCTGCAGGGTGACTACGTCCATCTGCAGCCTGCATAGTTCATTGTTGATCACAGCTGTTTTACGGGCGTCATTCACTTCAAGTTGATCTTCCGTGAGACCCGGTGTCATGGTCCTTACATTCCACGTGCGCAGTTGACAGCTGGGTGGCTCTGTTTTTTTTCTTTTGCCTTGTGCATGGATGACGATCTGCTTATTAGTGTGTCCTAAGCCCCATGCACCCAATGGATTAGGCGGACCATGGTGGGATAGCACCTTATTGGTTGGGGGCTGCCCAGCTTGAGGCGGGCAGTAGCTGTCCTATGAAAGAGGATGATTTCTCCCACCGACGGAAGCAAACCCTGGCGCCTCACTCTACGCCAGTTGAGTGGTAGGTTTATCACCGGTAACTGTCGCTTCCTGTGTTGAGCCATCGCATAGGCGATGCTGGAGTGTCCTCTCCACGGCACAGGACTGCACAGTAATTATGAAGAACCGGCTGTTGCCCATGCAGCAGATCCACCCTCTCCATGCCACCGATGTGATCCAAGGGAAGGGCAGGCGCCGATACGCTTGGCACCAGTGTCACCACAGGAGTTGCCAAAATGTAGCTGTAAATGGCTGCAAACTGCTTTAGGGACTCCTGTTCTGGATTTTTCCTCAGGGTTGACTCCTGAAGCCTTTCCCCATGAGTGTTTAACCGCAAGACAGCAGAGGTTTGAATTTGAGGGTTTTCTTCCTCTGGATGAGCTGCATTCCCAGGCTGACGAATCCCATCTGCCCAAAGCAACTGGTTTTAAAGCGCCAGAGGCCCACCTTCGCCTCTTCTCCTGTTGATAGCAGTTCCACCGGGCCTAGTTATACTTAAGTATAACTACAAGGCTAACTATATTAACTAGTTAGGGATAACGGGCCCTACTTTATACTTAAGTATAAATAAATAAACGTTATTGATAAATAACAGTATATCCGCTAGTCATACCTCGGGTTTTTATTAATGTACATTATACATCATAATACACCTTGCATGTCCTATATAGCATTCCATAATATAGACCTATAATGGTAGTTGCTCGATAAACAACATAAAGCTTCTGCTATGAACTCAATTGCACTAGAATATTTTCAGAATGAGATTATAAATACAATAATATTGGTGATATTAGACTAATCAACATAGATATCTATAGAGTTGAAATGCATCCTACACCAGCCACAGTATGATCATATTGGTGTATGTGGTCATAACATGGGCTAAAAGTTGTAATACTTTTACTGTACTTAACAGTAAAAGGCACCCAACAGTACTGTTGGGTGCCATTCTGTCAGCTGTCATGGCTGCACAGCTTTAGAGAGACAGGGGTCTTGTATTAGCTAGATCTTTGAGTTTTTGGGATCGGTATTGTTTGCTCTATTCAAAGCTGTAGGTCTAGTTTGAGAAGGCCAGGCTAAATTACCCTAAGGTATGCAGCGTCTCCCTCTGGGCCGAGGTTTCTAATAATTTTATTGGTTATTTTTTCGTCTCCTGAGGATGTATCTTTAGAGTTTTTTTTTTTAGCCTGATTGAGCTCATCCAGTGTGAAAGAGGCATTAATGTCAGACTTCTGCACATACTGTAAGGATTCTGTGACACCTTTCTTCCTTTAATCCTGTCTGCACTGCTAATACATCAGTTGGAACCTGATTACTGGCTGCTCGTTCTGCAAACCTAGTTCCCAGTACTTCGGCTTCCCGATTCATATCTTTAGGGTGTGTGGCTTTAGGTGATTTATTTCCTTTGGCCCAGTGGATTTGCAGCCACATTTTTCAGAGGTGTGTTCATTCAGATGTGAACACCATTCCAGCCACTTTTGTTCTTTTATTTGCCTGGTCTCTTGATGCACATGTTCCTTGACCTCTCAAAGTAAGGTCCTGTTGCGATCACTTTGCTTTTTTTTATATAGCTTCCTTGTTCTGTTGAGTATGAGTTCTTTGCCACATTCACAATAGTACCATTGATCTTTGCGGTGTCTGGACTGCTTTTTTTCAGTGGGATTGAATGGTTGGCTGCATCTTGAATCACTTCAACAAAATCTTACTCTGGTTAGTTAATGTTTTCGGATGATGAATTCGGATTTAGAAACTATGATGTTCTTGTAGTTTCTATGTCACACTGATATACGGTTTTAAAATCGGTCCCATTTTGCTTATGCAAAGTTGCAAGCTTCAGATGGAGGTGGGGTGGGTAGATCCAACTAGATCAATTTGGACCCCATAGTGGTCGCTTGTGAGTGTGGGCTCGACTGACCATGTTGCTGCATATCTTAGGGCGTCTGAAACGAAGGTAAGGCCTAATCTACCTCCTTGAATGTGGGTGGGTTCATTCTTATTTAGGATTTGGTATTCTGGTAGATGGTATAGTAGATGACCCATGTGAGTGCCAGCCTCATTTGTTGTTCGAGCCCAGTGCCAATCGATGATGGGCATTTAAATTACCACAAATGATTGTGTTGATGTAGTCGCGTGTCCAAATAGTAGATCCATTTCAGCTCACGGAGACCTGTAAACAATAAACGCTTCAAGATTTTCATGCCTTAGCTCAATGGATACTCCCATTACCTTTGCTTCTGCTCCACAATCGGGTGGGCTTGTTATAGGCTTAGAGATCAGGTCACATTACACAGATTGCACATCCCCTGGATTGCCCGTTGACCCATGGAAGGAAGAAGCCTCGATTGCATGAAATTTAAGGTTCTAATCAGTCTCGAAGCAAGCTCTCCTGTAGTATTAGGATGTCTATTCCTTTGGTGGCTGCTATGCATTGCAAATGTTGCAACTGTGTACGAAGCCCTTGCACGTTACACTGCAGGATCTTTAGTCCTCTAGGTTGTTGGAATTTGCTGATATTACCGTGGTATCCATGGAGTCTGATGAACACGCCATGGAAGTTGAAAATGGAGTTTGAGGACTTTGGTGTACTTGAAATTGACTCAAGGTCGATTTCAGAAGTACTGGACTCTAACTGTTTTTAGGAGTGTCTCCTGTCCTGCATTCTTGAAAGTGAGGATATTGTTTGTTCAAATTTCTTGAGCTTGTGCTCAATTGTCTTTCGAGTCTGTGGTTTGTTTGATAGTGTTTCGACAGAAAACTTTCGACCAATTCAGTGACAAAGGCCTTGAGCATTGGCCAGAGGGTGTCCAGTTGTGCGCGAGCACTATTTACTGCTGTTGCAGGTTTGGGGCCTGTTTACTGTTTGGACCTTATCAGTGGAAACTTTGACACTCTTGCCATTATTGCCCCCAGTGTGCTCAATGAATGCAGTGAGCAGGCGACTATGTTGAACGATTTCTTGTGGCCCCAAGCGATCCCTCTGTCCTGGACGGAGGCCTTCACACCCTCCACCATGGCCGTTAGTGTAGGGGGCCATGGTGGTATAGTACTTTACCTGGTTCAGTCTTGGTAAGTTCAATGCTGTTTGTGTAGGCATGGGAACAGGTATGTTTTGGTTGGCGCTTCGACGCTCCTGTAGGCGTGGGGTGGTTCGTTTGAATCCTTTTAAGCCTTTCGTGGCCTCTTAAGTTCCAGGCGAGGTGTGCCCTGGAGCAATATGGGCACTTAGCTTGGATGGGCTGGTTTGCCTGGTGTTTATCAATGCAAATTTTCGTGTTGTAGAGCTGGGTGCAGACTCCACATCTCACTGGGCGTTGGAAACCGACCTTGTGATGTCCAAATCTGACATCGAAAGTATCTGAGGGGCTCTGGGGGTTTGGGCCTGTATTGGAACCCGCCCCAAATGTCAAGATCAAGCGTCTCTGGGATCAGTCCTCTTATTGTGAGGACTTGTCGAGTATCCTGCTTCGAGCCTTTTACCTGGCAACTTTCTGCTGACACAACATAATTCAGCATTTCGAGGTGAGTTAGGACCATGTGCAAGGGATAATGAAGGACTGAATGAAATAATTTTCCTTATTTTGTCCTCAGGCTTAAGTTCGTCGAATTTCCTGTAATTTTTTAAGAATCGTTACAGCTGTCTCGTCTTTGGGCCTCAGAATGTATTAACCTCTGAGATTTGGCTTTGATCTGACCTTGAGCTAGGGGTACTTTTTTTTAAAGGTCCACTACAGTAGCGTATGAGGACTTGCCTTCAGCATGCTGCTTCTTGAAGACTGGCAATGTGGATTTTATCTGGGTTGATGGAGTGCTCATTGGTAGAAGCCTATTTTATCGATAGGTCATAATGGAGTGGTTCTTCCTGTTAGCTTTGGTCACATGACGCCAATCGCCATCACTGTCTGAACTTGAACTGAAGAGTCTCTAACTTTTGTGATTGGGAGCAGCAACGTTGGTTCCCACACAATTCATCTGGTGGTTCATTCAATCGGCCAAATGCTGACTGAAGTGATGAGTCTGTCGTATGAAGGTGACGCTCACAAATGCGTCTGCACTGAATCACTGTTGAAATTACACTTCAGATTCTGTAGGGCCAGTGAACACCTTCCTTAAATAGTCGTTCATTTTTTCCAAACTCCTCAGCCAAATGAACTGTCCACTCTGGCTTTTGATGAATGTTTAGTTGGCACGTTGTAGGGAACAACAGCCGCTTCTATTTATCTGCATCTCTTGCGTCCTGCTGGTTAGGGTTTCCTGTTGAGAATGTCTGAGAGTTTGCATCATTCTCGATTCTCCTGTCGCCGATCACTGAAATATTTTGGTAGTTTTCTTTATTTTATCTTCACTTCCACCTAGCTGTCTGTGAATATTTTGCCCTTTTTTTCGTCATTGCTACTTGAAATGGCCCGGTATCATTTGTCTGTCATCATCACTCATGTTCTTCAGGCCTAGTGAAAAACTGTATTACCTATGCAGATCTTCTCTGCCATTTATTTGATACACAAAGGCAGTGTATCACTGTAAGAGTTGAGCACAAGTTGACAATATCCAGGAGCGCTAAGACAACACCTCGCTGTTGCGTCGTCCTCACAACTGTGACTTTACAATTTGTCTTTACGAACTGCTATACGAAGTTCATAGTTTCATTTTCCTATTCTTTATTTTGATTTATTAACAACATAATTGGATTGAATTGTTATTGATTTCACCATTTGCAATCCTTTCGTACAATGCTTTCTTTTTATATATATATGGTTCTTTAGACCAGTAATTATCCAATAAGGGTCATTATACATTTAAATTGTGTGTGTGTGTGTGTACTCACCTAATTGTGCTTGCGGGGGTTGAGCTCTGGCTATTTCGTCCTGCCTCTCAACCATCAATCAACTGGTGTACAGGTTCCTGAGCCTATTGGGCTCTATCATATCTACACTTGAAACTGTGTATGGAGTCGGCCTCCACCATATCACTTCCTAATGCATTCCATTTGTCAACCACTCTGACACTAAAAAAAGTTCTTTCTAATATCTCTGTGGCTCATTTGGGCACTCGGTTTCCACCTGTGTCCCCTAGTGTGTGTGCCCCTTGTGTTAAATAGCCTGTCTTTATCTACCCTATCAATTCCCTTGAGAATCTTAAATGTGGTGATCATGTCCCCCCTAACTCTTCTGTCCTCCAGCGAAGTGAGGTTTAATTCCGGTAGTCTCTCCTCGTAGCTCATACCTCTCAGCTCGGGTATTAGTCTGGTGGCAAACCTTTTGAACCTTTTCCAGTTTAGTCTTATCCTTGACTAGATATGGACTCCATGCTGGAGCCGCATACTCCAGGATTGGCCTGACATGTGTGGTACACAAAGTTCTGAATGATTCCTTGCATAAGTTTCTGAATGCCGTTCTTATGTTGGCCAGCCTGGCATATGCCGCTAATGTTACCCTCTTGATATGGGCCGCAGGAGACAGGACTGGCGTGATATCAACCCCCAAGTCTCTTTCTCTGACTCTTGAACTTCATCTCCCTGATGATGCCTTGTATCTGGTCTGCTCCCTACACCTATTGTCATTTCATTACATTTGCTTGGGTTAAACTCTAACAACCATTTGTTTGACCATTCCTTCAGCTTGTCTAGGTCTTCTTAAAGCTTCAAGCAGTTCTCCTCCGTCTTAATCCTTCTCATAATTTTGGAATCGTCCGCAAACATTGAGAGAAATGAATCTATACCCTCCGGGATATCATTTACATATATCAGAAACAAGATAGGACCGAATACAGAGCCCTGTGGGACTCCACTGGTGACTTCACGCCAGTCTGAGGTCTCACCCCTCGCCGTAACTCTCTGCTTCCTATTACTTAGGTACTCCCTTATCCACTGGAACACCTTACAAGCTACACCTGCCTGTCTCTCCAGCTTATGTACCAGCCTCTTATGGGGTACTGTGTCAAAGGCTTTCCGACAATCCAAGAAAATGCAGTCCGCCCAGCCTTCTCTTCCTTGCTTAATCTTTGTCACCTGGTCGTAAATTCTATTAAGCCTGTCAGGCAAGATTTACCCTCCCTGAACCCATGTTGGCGATTTGTCACGAAGTCCCTTCTCTCCAGATGTGTTACCAGGTTTTTTCTCACGATCTTCTCCATCACCTTGCATGGTATACAGGTCAAGGACACTGGCCTGTAGTTCAGTGCCTCTTGCCTGTCGCCCTTTTTGTATATTGGGACCACATTCGCCGTCTTCCATATTTCTGGTAGGTCTCCCATCTCCAGTGACACTCTCCATACATTATGGAGAGTGGCAAGCAAAGTGCCTCTGCACACACTTTCAGTACCCATGGTGAGATCCCGTCTGGACCAACAGCCTTTCTAACATCCAGATCCAGCAGGTGTGTCTCGACCTCCTCTCTCGTAATTTCGAATCCTTCCAAGGCTGCCTGGTGTACTTCCCTTTCTCCTAGCTCAGTGACCTCGCCTTGTTCTATTGTGAAGACCTCCTGGAACCTCTTGTTGAGTTCTTCACACACCTCTTTGTCATTCTCTGTATACCTGTCCTCGCCAGTTCTTAGTTTCACTACCTGTTCTTTCACTGTTTTTCTTCTGATGTGACTGTGGAGTAGCTTTGGTTCGGTCTTGGCTTTGCTATATCATTTTCATCACTTTTCTCTGCTTCTCTTCTCACCCTGACATACTCATTCCTGGTTCTCTGGTATCTCTCTCTGCTTTCTGGTGTTCTCTTATTCCGGAAGATCCTCCACGCCCTTTTGTTCAGTTTCTTTGCTACCATACATGCCCTCTTATACCACGGATTCTTCTTTTGCTTCTCGGATTTTTCCCTTTGGGCCGGGATGAACCTGTTAACTGCCTCCTGACACTTTTGGGTGACAGTCCAGATTACCTTGTACAGACTTATCTCTGAGGTCTGTGTCCCAAGGTATTTAATTCCCTTAGGAAACTTCTCATCTCATAATTTCACTTTCGGTATGCCAGCCTTTTGTTTCCTAGTTCTTTTTTGGGGGAGATAATTCCTAGCTGTACCAGGTACTCAAACTTCAATACACTGTGATCACTCATTCCCGATGGTGCTTCCATCTTAACTTCCCTTATATCCCACTCATTTAGGGTAAATATCAAATCAAGCATTGCTGGTTCATCTTCTCCTCTCATTCTTGATGGTTCCTTGATGTACTGGCTTAGAAAGTTTCTTGTTGCCACGTCTAGCAGCTTAGCTCTCCATGTTTCTAGTCCTCCATGCGGGTCTCTGTTCTCCCAATCTATCTTCCCATGGTTGAAGTCTCCCATAATTAGTAGTCCAGATACATTCCTGCTAGCAATAGAAGCTGCTCTCTCTAGCAGCTTCGTGTGTGTGTGTGTGTGTGTGTGTGTGTGTGTGTGTGTGTGTGTGTGTGTGTGTGTGTGTGTGTGTGTGTGTGTGAGACGAGGGCCCACCCTAAACCGGACACACTTAAAGCAATGCTTGGCTATCACATCATCAACGGGTCGTAGTATCGAAGGAAGAGACTAAATATTACAGTAAACTTGCCCTAACTAGATAATCGCTCAGACTTGCCTGGGGTCCACGCTAACATGGGTGGCTGCTGTGGGAAGGTGGGCCAGGCTGGGTGTTCTCTCTTTGATCCTGAACCAGTTCCATAAATCCCTCATTTTTTGTTGATAGAGCCACACAACTGGCAAATGGGGAAAGGGCAAGATGATTCCCTTATTAGTGTTGCGTGTCCGTGCTGTTTGTAAGAGAAACTAACTGTTGGTCCCTGAAATCTTGGCTTCTGCTGTGCAGATTGTCATCCGGATATCCTCCGTTTCTAAATTGTCCATTGATATGCCAAATCTTTCTGTAGATTACTTTCCTTTGATAATAATGCGCTTGAGGCATACTCCTAGCGAGTAAGGGAGCGATCTTTTAAGGGGGTAGTAGATGAATTGATATAAATAGTAGATACGAGTGTACGAGTTCGAGTTCGATACGAGTTCGATTTTTTTTTCTCTAGAGGCCGATGAAAAAATGTTTGTATAAAATTCATTTATTATTTGATCGACTTCGGAATAGTTTCAAAATGAGCGCCTTTAGAGTGCGCACAATTTGATACCAAAGTGAAAGATGTATCACAAAACTTGATGTCAGAACACTTGAAAGATTATAAATACGTTTTTGGTCAAAATGTTAAAATATTTGTTAAAATACTATTTATTGTGATACTATTATGGGACTAGTTTTAAAACGCGCGCCTCTAGATTGCAAACAATTTGATACCAAAATGAAAGACGTAACACGAAAATGTCAGAACACTGGAAAGATATAAATAATTTTGTGGTGATGATTGTCCAAAATGAAAATATTTAAAATTTCATTTATTGCTCTAATATTATGAGACTAGTTTTAAAATGCGCGCTTTTTTATTTCGAACAATTTGATACCAAAATTAAAGATATAACACGAAAATTGATATTTATCAAACTGAAAGAGTATACATATATGGCTGTGATGTGCAATTTGGTGCTCGTCCACGGGTAACTTTAGGCTTTGCTAAAGGGAGTCACGCCTGGCTTTTGGACCTTATATGCATATACACATGTAGGGAATTTTATTGCGAACACAATGATACTAAAACAAACGACGTAGCACGAGAATTAAGGTGAGAAAACTGAAACGAGTTTACACATTTAGTATCGCCGAGCGCTCGTCCACACCGCCAGTAGTAGATCGTGCATACGCACGGACCACACGCCCGGTGCGCGAAAGTGGTATTTAGTGTGATCACATATGCGAATGTCTGTTGTATGGCAAACGGCTCAGTTTGGGTTGATAATACTGGTCCAGCTAGTCTCCAATATGGCTGTTGGCTATCCATGCAAAGAGCAGCACCAGCACTAAATCAACATTTAATGGGATTCCAACATAGGATAGGATCCAGTTTAGGGTTATGTTGAGTCTTTTGCCTTTAGCTACTGCTCCATACACGGCTGCTCGCAGCCTGACGTACGAGTTACGGCCTGGTGACTCGGCCTATCTCCCTTTTTTGCTGTATCAAAATCAGTTTGGAGGTCAATGTCACCTGAAAGCATGGTCCCTATCTAACAGAGTATTCTGCAAAGCAAGTTTAAATGCTTCTTCCTGGAAGGGAACCATACTGGTTAGGATAACGTTGGGTTCTAATTTGAAACATTAACCTTCAGAGTATAATCCTCTCAAGACCTTTACATATACAGGATGTCAGAGATCTGATCCAGGTACTCCCAAACAACTCGGATTTATAATGGGAAGTTAATGCATTTCAATTAATCAAATACTGAGATGTTAATATACATCGATTAAGTAAATGATATATAAATAATAATTTCACTCAATAATATAGAATAACTCTACATTATATGACTGGAAACGTCTTGGCTGTTTCGGAGGAATGTAGATCGCGTCCAGCCTCTACAACTGGTTGAAAACCAGCCATTCGATGGCAATACCATGGGAACATGTGATCATGTAATCAGTAATGCGTCTCCCCAAGTCTTAACACCACACTGAAGAGCAAAAGTTCTAAACTTTCCACTTCAACTTAGTATTCACGCATTTAACCGCAAGAGCTAAAATAATTATTGAGTAAAAGCTACACTCGTGTTTACCGCCTGCATCGTAACGACAGCAAACTAAATAGAATTGTGAATAATGGCCAATACTACAAACTCTAGATAGTATATCACTGCCGAACGTGGTGTCCATAAGTTGGGAAAGCTGCACACTCAATCGAAAGCTCGTAGAAGTACGGATGCTTGCAAATGTATGAGATTGTTGTCGGGCCACTTCAAAACACCTTCACGCTAGCTTGTAAATATGGCGAGAGTCCCTCCTCCTTCCTCTCGGGGCGGCGCATGCGCAATAGCTCCCAAGGCTGGGATCCCGTGTATAAATGATAATATTCATATAATGTTCAATATGGAAGGAAATAGGTTTGTCGACGAATATTTACGTCATAAATAAATGTATTAGCGGCAATAAATATTTTCTCGTAGTGCATGCCAATTAATTTAGACTACGTTAAATGAACGTGAAAGATTGAGAGTGGAAATTTGGCTTATTTTATTAACTGGAACAGCTAATTGTAGCTGTATAATTATTTCCAGCAAATGACATTGTTAATTGAATATAAATCTATTATCAGCCAATAATTATTATTAAAGAATGCTGAGATAAAGTGAATTAAATAAGAATCACGTTATTGTAAATATTTTCTCTAGTCGTATGGGCTGATGCAACACCTGGCCATAAGTTCTAGGGAAAACGAGACGTTATTGTGCCTTGGTTACATATTCAATATTACTAAACTATTGGTTAGTGGTGTTAGATTATAATGCACAGTACAAGAGCAGTTTCTTAAAGTACTGAATATTAGTAATTGTATTGGAAATTGCCAACATAACTCCGGGGTGAGAAACTACGGGTTGCAGTTCATGTTTTAGTGCTGACGTACCTATTACTCTTCCCTGAGGTTGTATTCATTGTGTTAGTATGTATGTACATTACGGATGTCCCGTGTCTGTGAAACGGGTGTGAAACTGTCATTATAGGAACATCAGTTAAATGTTGAAAATATGAAATTGTCATCCAAAATTAAGAAATCTCTAAAACCTACAGTGATTAGTGTCGCTATGACTTGTAATGGTAGAATTACTTAGTCACTGAATTGTTCCTGCAGACTCTGAAAATATTCTCTATCAGATAGCTATTATTTGCAATTATGCAGAATGAAAATACTGTGCAAGTTGTAATTTTACATTGTTATACATTAATACTTTACATTCTTTAATCATTGTCATTCAGAATCAAGGAGACTTCGAATCTACAATGTCACTGTCTAGGGTCGCGATGACTTGTAACTGTTGTTACTAGACACTAACTCACCACTGGAGACTCATGATCACCTCAACTCAAATGAGGAATTGTCTGCACTTAAGCAGAATTAAATATAGCCTAAATTTGCACTATAGTACAGTAGTCATTTTAGACTAATAGTATAACTAAGTTTCTAACCTAGCTAAATATTATTTAATATTGGAGAACTGAGCATGTTCATTCATTAAAATAGAGTATAGTTCTTAATTGACAGTGAGATTAGTAGCTTAGTCATTGTGACTTGTAGCTAGTTGAATTACAGCTCACAGGCTTGTCATATATGGAATAGCCACGCTTCCATGGCTATTCCTTCCGCCCCCCCCCCCTCGATTTTGCTTGGGCCCATAACTCTACTGCTTTCTTGATTCGTTCTGATATTCCCTTCGTCCCCTTACTTTTTTCATCGGCTCTCCAATGTTCTGCTGCCCATGTCTTTTGAGTTAATTGTACACAGTTTGTTCCACTTATCTCCCCCCCCCCAATGTCCCGCTTTTTCTTCCCGATCTTAAACTCCTCCTGGACTCGTTGCTGGAGCCTGTGCTCCTGCTGGTGATTTCAGTTGTCGACATACCCTCTGGAGTGATGTTCTGACAAACACCCGGGGTCGCCTTCTTGTACCGTTCATCCTCTCTTCTTCCCTGTCTCTTCTGAATTCTGATGAGCCCACTCGTTTGGACTCTCGAACTTGCCTCCTTTCCTGTCTTGATCTTTCTCTCTGCTCGTTGTCTCTTTACTTGGATTTCACGTGGCTGGCTCTTGATGGCAGTGACCTTTTCCCGATCCTTTACCTTTTTCTCTTTTCACCCTCCCCCTCTCCTCCCCTGGGTGGCAGTTTGCCAAGGGAGACTGGAACCTCTTTACTCTCCATGCTACTCTCTGACCACTCCATTCTGCCTCTCCCTCGCGCCGTCCTCTCTTTTAATAAGTCTTTGACGCTGTCCTCCGTTTGTGGGGAAAACTCCAGGCAGTATATCTCTTTTTTAAATTAACTTCAATAAAATAAAGTTCTATCTTATTTATATTCTTAGTAAGTAAGAAATTAATTAAGTGGACTGTATGTACTTGTTAAAAATGCCTGAAATTATCTCACATAATTGGGGGGGGGGACAATTTGTAGCTTAAACCACTTTAAGATGGCTCCTTCTTAAACTATAAATTGTTTACCTATGTATAATTTTATATCATACCACATATGGTGGTCTGATCTATTATTTCAATAATTATTACTAATTATGAGTACTACTTCTACAATAACTAAAGTGGGCTTAGCTGATCCTGTAGTATGGGCCTGCTAAGGCTGTGTAATTGTAGCATCAAAATGGGTGTGGCCCTGTTCCTCTGAGTGCCACGTAATGGCGGCTGTGGAGGCTACAAGCGTTGGCAAACATCTATAGGCAAATTATGTATAAGGCTCAACTGTCTGCACAGCTTCTTGCTGCTCCAATCACAATTACCTGTTTGGAATGCAAGGAATTAATAAAAGTTTGCTAAACATATCAATTACAGGTATGACATGAAATATGAGGTGTAAATTGGGGTACACGTACTTTGTGGTGGTGTTATTCATACATCATGACCGCCTACTTATTGATACTAAACAGTGCACTGGTTTAATACTCAAATACTTGGTAAGATGGATACGATCGTTGCTGTGATGTTGAGAGGCTGTAATGCTGGTTGTTGACACGTAATTTTGGGTTTCTGGGGAATCAGCTTCTGGAGCCTCCACAGCTGGGTTTTGTTGTTGATGTTGATAGTTTTTGTGTAAGAGTGACGCTCTGGGCGATCGACGCCCCTGTTGTGTTGGTTCTACTTCTGAACTTAAATTTACATTAACAAGGGATTCAAGCTATATTTTGATGTTAGTAATTATATTCATCTTATTGATACTTTTTTGTTCAATTTAGACATTAATCTGCTATATAAAGNTTTTATACAAGGATAAGATTTTATAAATTCAGTTATATAACTGAACACTGGCTCTGTTTAAATCAGAGATTTAACATACACAGTCTAGCCTAGCACCTTAGCAATTAACAGCCATACTGTATACTATAAACAACTTAAATTGTAAATTGCAAAGTATGAAAATGACCTTAATGTATGTCTGAGTACTGTTACTGAGTACTAATTATTCAAAAATGAACTTTATGATTACTTAAAAATTAACTAAGCAAGCAATTGTTAACTTAATTTATATATACAAGTATTTGCAATGTATATGATCAATGTATATATTTATACAGTCAGCTTGTTGAATCTCTTCCTACACTCTGGACACTCATGATATTAGTTTCTTTTTTACTTATTTGACATCTTCTCTGACACTGGACACTCATGAGGTTCAGAGCTTGGATAAGATTCTGCTGTACCACAAATTAATAATAAACTCACAGAAATATGAGGCGTTGCCTCGCCTTTTTACCGACTCAGTCTTATAGAATATTAATGTATACTAGCTTTAATTGGCCAACTAAACGCTACAGTAATACACTCAATAAACTTAGCTGAAGCCGGGTGCCCTGTCTGACAAAGTGTGCCAGACTGAAGAACTCTCTTGGCGAGTTTAGGCACGATATTTTAGATTACAGCTGGCTGTTGTACGAGTAGCGTTGCTGTTTTGACGTACGGTAGCGTTGCTACGGATATGGACTGCGTTGCAGAAGATAACAATGAAGATTAGGGATGAGGTTGGGGATGAAGGTGGAGACCGCGTCATAAATGCTCCACTCTACACTTATAGATATAAATGTTCTAGGATTTTCCTTGTTGATATATTGTCCATGTACTCCCCCAGTTCTAGAGAGTGTTCACTGGTGATAATGATATTAGATAGGTGTCCTGAGCTGAAAATGTTCGCTAAGGGACCGTCACGTGTACACTCTAGTGTAAACATCGTGTTCTGCCCGCGGCAGTGGTGGCGCCTCTCTCCCGAGATGCCTCCCCCATCCCCCTTGAAAAGGGGGTTACTTACAATGATATTGATTGATTATTTTTACACAGTCTAGACTTATGATTGAGATAAGATGTGATTATAATAAAATATGATATAGATTTAAGATTTAAGTAGTACTTGATAATACCACTGATTCTTAATAAGGATTCGATTTTATCTCTACCGGATACGACGTCATGTTTCCAATAAATTTTTAATTTTACAAATCCTTCTAGAAGCTTCTGGATCCTTGAGAGATCATGCACAAAGTCACGTAGGCATCTATAGGGCCCTATTGCGTACGGATCATAGTGGCATCATCTAGGATCAAGCTATATATTGTGAATCTATTGTGATTCTGATATGATTTAATTTGATATAGATATGATATAGATATGATTTGATATGATATTGATATGATATAGCAATAATACATTTCTTAGATGACTATTAGATATGGTGGGTAAATATTTCCCACACCACCAGCCAGACCCGCGAGGGTTACCACCACTCAGGAAAGTAAACGTCTGCTAGATGTTGCCAGTGGTGGGGCTAAGGTAGCTGTGGTTCCCACAAGTGAAGTGGATATTTTGGACCAATCTTTCAGGCTGTTGGAAGATCGTTCAGACAAACGAACGGTCGCTGAGAGATTGAAGAACGAGCAGGTCAGTGACTCAGTACTCAGAGAGGGGCGAGGTTTGACAGCTGCTGAAGAGGCCTCAGCCCAGTCAACTCAGTCGGTAGAGCAACCCGGTCTGAGAGTGACAGACAGACAGGAAGAAAGACCCTGTCACCTGGAAGTCACGACAGTCTGCTAACTGTCGGAATTGTGTCGGTAGAGTCGGGAAGGTGTGGAGTCTGTACTTCATTGGTAAGTCCATCCCATAGTGCTATCCATTGTGTCCAGTATGACACAGACCTGTGGGGCGAGAGTGTGAGGGACTGACGAAAGGAAGCTGCGAGGCGTTGAGCCGGCTTAACCTGGACCCAGAACCTGAGCACGACCGCACTACGGTCAGGAAGTACCACCCTGGACGAGCCAGTGACGTCACATCTTGTCCCGCGAGCTACCGACGTCAACAGAAAACGGATGAATCACCACCACCACCCAGCCGCCATGCACTTAAGAGCAAAAGTGTAAGTGGCTGGTGATTTAGATGAAATTTTCCTCCGGGAAATTTTATCTTTTAGTGGGGGGTTGATGTGAGGGGATGGTTCACCAGCTCACTTACAATAGTGCTCTTATGCCTGTGGGAGGCCAGTACACTTGTTAAGTGCACTTGTTAAGTGTGCGGACTTAACTTTGGTAACCAGCAACCGAAACATCTAGTGTTTGGGCTTACGTGAGAGCCCCAGTCATCAGCAGTCCAGAAATGTTACCGTGGCCGTGGTAGCATGTCTGTGGACAGAGATAGAGCCGATAGCATCTCTCATTGTATAGCTAGGGCGAGACTCTAGTTTGCGCGGGAAAACAGTTAGGCCTGGCGTGGGTAGCTGCGGGCCACCCGCGCGCGAGCCACTTGAGGCGTCGCCATGGAAACAGATGCCATCTTAGTAAACATCTTGAGCCGCCATGTTGGTCGGCCATCTTGGAGTTGCCCTAGGGGCTATGCTACACCGTCGCTGATTGGAGGAGAGGGGTAGGCCCCAGTATGCCTTCCTCTCATTGGTTATTCCGAGGAATACGCGGGAATCGACGGTGTGAGCGTCATTCTGGAGGAGCCATCACCCTGTCAAGACGCTCCTATGCTCAATTGGCCAATTGAGTTATAGGCGTCGGGGTGGCTTAATTAACTACTCAGCTGCTGCACCTCCTGCTTCATCTACGACAGCGGTCGTCACAGAATCCGGCCGAAGTCGTCGCTTGGAGGGGAAAAGACAGTGTACAGTGGGTAGAGAGATCTTGTGATCGGTCTGGGATCGTGGGGTAACGTGCATACGAGCAGTAACAGACTCGTAGATCCCATACCAGTGATGATTAGACTTGCTAGTGCTCTGTAGCAGTCGATGGGAACGGGGAAATAAGTGTTAGTGCTTTAAGGCAGATTTCCCATGTTTGTTTAAGACGATATCATTGTGCGCGTCACCTGTGTACGAACGCTTCACTTACCGGTGGGTCGAGGGTACGAAACAAGCCGTGTTGTGGGAGGGTTCGGTGCGCGCCATTGTACGAACGATACCGCGGAGGTACCAACCAGCCAGCCACCCATAGCGGGGTGCCTGATGTATGGGAATGGTGTGTGTAAGCCGGCAGTATGAATGTAAGTACCTATGTGTGTATTTCTGGTGATTAGTAGTCTCTAAAGCTTGAATTCGAGGTCAAGTGTTCCGTCGCATTGTCACGCAGCACCTGTAGGTGAAGTGAAGTGTGGACGAGGAGATCATCACCCTTGTCATCGTGTCAGTCCTGAGGGACGTACGTCTTGTGAGCACAGACGTACAGAGTGTGTGTGTGTGTGGGTACACACGGGAACAGAGTATATACATAGATTAGCCAAGGACTGAGAGGATGTCCATGTAATAATTATATTATTCCATTGTGGTAATTATTCATTCTTGATCGTCCGTGGGACGGAGTGATATCATTTCATGTGTAGTCTTGCAGGTGTGGAATTTCAACACTGAGCGCTCAGGTATGTGGTAACGTCAGTGATTCCTGGCATGATTATTGTGGAGTGGCCCACAGTGTGGTTAATTAATTAATTTGTATTGTTCCCAGGGGCCGTGAGAAGTGTGATTATATATACATATTGTGGTTGCAGTATTAACGTAATTTTGGTAGAATTTGGTGAGTGACGAGGCTGTCGGGAGTGACAGCCCTCGCTCTGTCGAGTAACGTAAAACTCGGGAGTGTTTATTCGGCATGCGTGATCGATAAATCACTCACCCATGTGATTTAGGAGTGCGAGATCTCCTTAGTGTTCCCAATAACGTTTGATAGCTGTAGGCTACATGTGTCAGCAGTAATTGTATATATATATATAATCGTAGTGTCACGGTGCCCAGTGTTATTGTGTTATTTACTGTGTGGTTATTGCAAATTTGGGACCTATGTTCTAGGGGTTATTGAGAGCACTGGGGTCATTTGCAACAGTAAATAAGTAAGTGTTGAGCAGTATTCTAATACTTGGAAATTAGAGTACTTGCAGTGTGTGTTGTTGCAAAGGGGTTGTCATTGTTAGTGATTGTTGCTAGAGTTGAGCAATCACCGTGGGTAACTGCAGTTCAGTAAAGTCATTGTGGGGGCAGTGTTCTAGAGGGTTCATGTCCTGTATGTTATTTTACTAGGTTCTGCAGTATTGTCATTGCAACCGGATTGTAACGTAAATCACTGTGATTTGTTAGTGTGATTTGACATTGTCGTGGGTGAACTCGGCTGTAGACGAGTACTTGGATATACATATATTCTCCTGTTTATCTGGTAGGACATCGAAGTCCAGTATTCAGTGAGGTGATTGCGAGGCAATTAATATAACGTAACCGAGGGAACGCCCATTGCTTAAGAGAATTTGTTCTTTTACAATATGAGTAACGTAGAATACGTTTGGGTTAATTTACTTTCCTGCAAGCAGCTACGGTAGTCTCAAGGAGCCTAGCCACCAGCCAGATAAGAATTAGAGTATTGTCTGTCGTAATTAACGGTCAGTGGGCCGGGTAATTGACGTGTTTCAGGAAGTCAAAGTGATTAATCTCGATCCTTGTTGATCGACTCACACGAAGGCTACATTGTTCCATTAACGTAACGTCGTTATTTATGTCCGGAAGTACCGGCACTTGATTGACTCGTGGGAAGAGTAACGTCATTTAGAATAACGTAAACGTGGTGCCTAATTACTGTTATTAGCCACCTGAATTGGTCTGAGTATGGAAGGCTCAGACGGAATTCATACCTTAATGTAAATTGCTGAGCCAGTGTGAAAGGTTGCGTATTTAACTGTTTAATTATTGATCTTGAGGATAGTAATTAATTACTCTAAAGGTAATCACGAGTGATTACCGTTCTCTTAGCACTTTGGACATTGTAAATCAGAGTTTACCATCGCTGAGTGATTAGTAACCGATTAACGTAAATTAACGTAACTAGTAAAGAGATTAATCAGCTGTCTTGTAGTACAGGGATTAATGGGATTTTCTCACTGAATGCTCGACGGGTAGAGTGTTGTGTAATTTCCGCGTTACTAGTGACAGTTGTAAGAGTTATTAAATTAACGTAAATGTTATTGTGTTATTAACGTAAATCAATTGTATTGATTGTTGATCGTCCGTGGGACGAAGTGTTAACGTAAAGATTAATTTGAGGAAGGGTGCTGGAGTTGCCAGTGAACCCATTAGTTATTGATGTCATTGAAAGGCTACTGATTTGATTGCATTGCAACCGCTATTGCAGGTGTAGACTGCACTGAGGCGTAGAACAGTTAGGAGGTTACTGGAGACGTGTTTCAGAACTCACTGTGTCATTTGTTGTAATTGTGATTATAGATCTGTTAGTTCTTGCTTGCTTGTTGATTCCTCTGTGGGCACGCTTATGTTCGAGTTAGTTCATTATGCAGTCCGAGGGGCTGGTGTCTAGCTGTCATTTAGTGTCACAGGAAGGATTTCGAGTAACGTCATTGACATTCTCTTGTTTTGCTGTAGTAGTTAGTACTTTATTGAATAAACTAAGTTGTTATGTTAACACTGTCTTTTCGTTACACCCCCACACATTATTATTGTTATGCAAATGTTCTTCACACTCGACTATTGGAGACTTATTTCTGAGCTTTGGATCAAATATACGGCACTACACAACAATAAATTATTGTTGTGAGAGCCCAGGACCTACTCGTTAGATTTGCTTCGGCGAGTTACGAAGGTCGACGACCTAGTGGAGGGGATTTCAATTTCATTGGGGTCTCGGCGTTTGCTCGCGCCTAGTCAATTGTTCGTACAGGGTCCCAAAGTGAGGAATGAGCTGCTTACTACACTGGTGTGTTAGCTAAGCAAGTCCTTCCTCAGGCGACCTAGTTGAATATCACGACAGGAATAATGGTTAAAGAATAAAGAAAATTCTTAGAAATTTTCCGAGCTCAATTCCTTATACCAAATTTCATTTATTCCAACTTACTTATGTAAGTCACACTACACAAAAAAAACTCTCACAGTAACAACGTTCTAATACGTCATAAACACGTCAAGCCAAGGTGTAACAACTTTATTACAAGCTGTAACAAGCGGAAAATAAAGACAGTTTCGGTTTGTGTTTCCAGGGTAGTGCCAAGGTTAATGTTTTTGAAGAGACCAGAACCCCTTCCGTTGTGGAGGTGGTGGAGGATCTCTCAGATACTTTTTGTGTTAGCCTGGATGATAAGAGGGAGTGTGCCGTAGTGGCGCCACCTCAGCCTAGCCTAGTGAATGGTAGTGTTGAGGATGCCCCGGTGGCAGTTACTCCCCTGCTCACACCAGAGCCAGTGTTAAACTCCTTGGTCGAGATAATTGGGATGAGTACAGTTTCTAATGAGTGTGAGGAAGAGGTTGCCTCCCTAGCAGGTGTATTGGAGGACGATTTGGGAATCTTCCTCAGTGAACAATGCCTGGTGGGAAAACGGACACCAGTAGAGCCTTCCCCATCAGTTATCTGTGTGAGAAATAACCAGCCAGTAGTCCCCAGTTTCTATAGTGTCCAAACTCCAATTCACTACTTCTGTTTGTAAAGAGAGACATCAACTGGACTCCGAAGGGTCTTGTGCTACTTTATTCGTTGGTGGGCTTGCCAAGCAGTTAGCTGGGGCTCCATATTGTTTGCCTAACTGTATGGCCGGTGTCATGTTTGGAGATTGTGACCTGAGTGACCCTATGATTTAAGAGAATTCTGTGATTTCTTGGCATAGGACCAAGCCTGTGTTTAAGTTTGATTCCCCAGTGAATTTGACTACTGATGGTACTGTGGATGATGTTAATCAGGTTCTCGGGAAGAGTATTCTAACTTGGGATTGGTTCCCCCTCTTGAGAGGAAGTTGGTGTGCCAGTACTTTTAAAGTTTTGTTGGTTGATTTGTGTTCAAAGGTCAGAGTGTTGTAGAGTTTGGCCAATTGTTGAACCCCTGGTTCCAGAGAGACCAGAATTGTCCCTAGTTGTTGGGTGATCAGATTAGCCTGTCAATGTGATTTGCTAGTGAGATGGCTGGTCGAGTTGAGGGGAAGTGAGTGAGTTGAGTGAGTGACTTGACCTGAGTTGAGGGCGACTCATTGCAATGGTGATAAATCAACAAGTACCAATACTATGAACTCATTATCACATCCTTCTGATTCTACCATCACTTTGAAAAG
Organism: Procambarus virginalis; assembly: GCA_020271785.1. Lineage (NCBI taxonomy): Eukaryota > Metazoa > Arthropoda > Malacostraca > Decapoda > Cambaridae > Procambarus > Procambarus virginalis. Next base: position 137,369 of record WNGS01168089.1, on the reverse strand, counting down.
AACTACTACGTATTTCCTTGCTTAGTGAATAGCTTGGTACAAGCCACAGATATACAACACTCTATATAAATTAAGTGGTATACTTACACATGGCATTATTACCTTGTGGATAAACTTGGAGGAGGGGCGAGGCGGCCTCGCTAGCGACCTGACCTTGGGTCAGTGGTGCCAGCTCACCAAATGACAAGCCGCCTATGTACTAAATGAACCGGAAGACAACTTACATTACTCCATAAAACTCTTCACTCCTCCAACATACAATACGGAGTCCTCAAACTATTCTCTACAAGGCAACATCGTAGGACAGAACTTTCAAAATACACATGAAACCATCGTATAATCTCTTCCCCTAACACTGATGTGTTGTATCAAACCCAGGACAAAAGTTCCCTCTCACAGCAACTAACGTGCAGGCGCGCAAACGCGTCATAACAATCCAATCTATTTAGAATTATCTGTATATATTTGTCAAGGATCAAAATAATGGATGCTTAAAAGTTGTAGATAGATTAGCACAGAGATAACTGATAGATAACAGAGAAAATTGAGGAAAAGCACATCCTGTCATAAATGTCTAAGGCTTCTGTGCCCAGTAATGTTTGCATGTCGGTGACTTTAGGTTACTAGAATAAGCATGGGAAATGGTGTTCAACTGGACTTATAAATAGTAGAGTTTGGAACAAAAAAAATTTTCAAGTAACATGGAGACTCGAGTAAATCATAAAATTGGGAATAAGCCAGGGAACGTTGATCGTAAATAATTAAGATTACTATCCATCATTTAAGCATAAAGACGAACGCTTAGCGAGAAAAACTCGCTAAGCACTCGTCTTTATGCTAAATATACTCGTAGCCTAACTTAACGTAACCTGTATAACAAAATCGTCAATGTTTCTATATTGCAATTTAGTTTATAACGTCATGCACATAAAACTAAGTCTGTATAACATACTATGCTAGAATAACTTTGTAACATTGTTTAACAATCTTAATAAGAGAACAGTACATACAAACAGAAACAAAAGGTAATCCTACTGTTTTGTAATAACTTCACTAAAGGCATTAACTACACTATCAAAACGTATCTACAATATCACTGACTGTCATACCGTTAATGTGTTACTGAGCATGTCTGTTAAGACTTCACACTGTAACAAACAATCCTCCTTTACTAACATAACCGTTTTCGTGTAGTAACAAAACTGTCATCTTCTTGCATTAACATACCTAAATTAAGGTGAATAATAATTCATATCTAAACTAGCTGGGGATGGGAGGGTTGTCGACCATCGCTGCGTCTAGTATCTGGTCTAACATGCCTCTGATGCCCAGCAGGTGAGGTACATATTGAGCAGAGCCCGGGATCTGCTGCCCTCTGGCGTTGACCTGAAGCTCCCGGTGTAAGATTTATGAAGCTTGGAAGGCCGGGGATGGGGGCCATGTTCGTGGGATTGTGATGGTGGCGGGGATGGAATAGGCTGACTTTTCATAGTCTGTGGTTTATCAGGTAGTACAGTTTGCTTGCTTCATGGGCCTGCCTAGCACAGGTGATTAAAATATCTTAGAGTAGTGTTCAAACTGTGTGGTGAACTCTCATCAACTGAAGGCTACAAGAAGCTGGAAGTCTGGAGTAAAACAGGACAAACATTGGGGGCAGAGAAAGACCAGAACGGTATCCATCTTTGCCAGCTTGGTTACGTCACATTTGTTCTTTACAATCAAGGTCGGAAAGGAATTTATTTTAATAAGTTAAAATGTCTCCCCGTCAAAATACAATAAATCGATAATCTATAGACTAGACTGTCCAAAAACCGCACATTCTCTACCAGGTTTAAAAGTGGCCGGGGTAAATGAAGGGGTCGGGGTAAATGAAGTGGCCGGGGTAAATTAACAGGCCTTCAAATCCCTAGTGACATGTGTTCCCAGATGATTGTTATAAAGGCTAAATGCCAATTAAATAAAATTTTGGAAACATTTAATTGATAAATAACCATGACTCCAGGCCCTTAACAGAGCGAGTCATAACCTCATTCGTTGTTAAGATGCCTATAATGATGCTCTTTACAATGAATGTAATATTTAAGAAAAAATATTTGGTAGTGCAATATTAAAATATTTTGAGGTTATAAATGAGCGAAGCAATAATATATTCTGAAAACATGAAACGTGGACAAAAAGGACATTAATCTTTCTGTGATTTATCTGGAGCAACATTAACAGACGGATTATAGAAAAAACGATGTCCCAAAACTTGATGATTGGGTTAGTAAAAAAGCAGTTCTCCCTGTTGAAGGAATGCAGTTAATGTTTGCCTTTATCTTTGTAGACAACAGATAAATGCAGACTGGAATCGTTATCATAGAAGCATAGACAATGCTTCTGACGCGCAGCATTGCATATTCTTCAGAACGGAAACTTGTAAATGGAATTAATGAAAACTCAGTTATTCACTACAGTCTTCACTGAAATTCTCTTCTCAATATGCAGCTCAAGGCTCAGAACGTCGTAAATGAAGATACGACTTCAATGTATTGTATATAACAGATTTAAATTGCATGAATTATGTTCCTAGGCCAGACAATTTATCAGAGGTTTGTACCATGCAGGAACGATTGTTGTACATCTGCTGGCAAAGCTTTAAGTTTTGGATGAAGTACTCGTCTAATTGTACTCGACTCAACTGGCTTATGGGGTTGAGAATCGTCTCTTTAACCCCAACACTTAGATTAGTGGTTTAATGCTGTGGATCCACTCTTTTTCCCAACCCGTCCTCGACTAAAGTCCATTACATCCAGCAGCCCGTCCTTCAAACACAGACCCAAAACTGAATCCATGCACCTGCTAAACCCCCTGTTTATGAATGAAAAACGGTTTACACGCGACTTGCAACTGATTTCGTTCGAACACTTCCGGAACAAGTGCGTTACTGCCGAATTTTGTTCGAACACTGTAAATGCTTCACCAACATACTACAAATACAAATAATTGCCAACCGAACCTAGAGGAGGACGAGCTGTTTTTCCTTGTTTAGCCGTGAAACTGTGTCGATTTATGAATGAAAACGTCCTCTCGTCTTCTAGTTAATTCCCCTCAATTACGAAACTTCAGACATAAAACAACCAGACATCTGTTACTGATCCATGACCAAATCCACAGGCGCCGTGATGAAGGTTCGAACCCATGGGCTGGGTGTTCCCGGCACGCTCTAGTCGACTGTGCTACGACATGGTCAAAAGAATTGCAATCTGGTGTACAACTACACCCATTTGGATTCCCGAGCTTTCCACTGAAGCCAAACCAGGGTTTCAAACATTTCGCCCCATGCACTCTGGTTATGTCGTCCTGTAGTTCTACCTCTGACGCCCCTCTTTCAATGCACATTATCGTGATATATCAAGTAACAAATCCACTCGTGTGGATGTGTTCATTGACGTATCACGATAACGTGATTACTGTGAACTGATCCATGTTTCCAGTTTAGTTATGGCATTAATATGGCCGTTGTTTCTATATCTATTTCAATTGCCCTTTGTACCTTGTACACCCTTATTATACCTACCAGATTTTTCTTCTAATGTAATGAGGTCCAACTCTACCTTCATAGCTCAGTCCCTTTACCTTAAAGAACCAGTTTTTTTATATAAATACCTTTTCTAGTTTTGTTTTGAATTTCTTCAACCAGGGTTTGCATGCCATGGCAGTAAACTCGTTTTGTCCTTTATTGACAAGCTTAGGTATACACAGCAATGTGCTGTTACCCAAGTCTATATGATAGATTACAAAGAGTAAATAAAAAACTAGCTAAAAGTTCATCTAATATTCCCATCTCACAGGATGGTTAGTAGTAATAAATGGAATCAGGAGAGAAAATACCTGCTTCTACAAATATTTTTGTTTTTTTCAAAATAATAACTGATTTTCGTGAGAGCTAAGCACTGAATCACTGAAATTCAGTTCGAATTCACTCGGTTTGAATAATGTTTTATTTTTTATTGTAACAAGCATAGATGTATACAGCAATGTCCTGCTACCCTATTGTGTATGAAATGTTATACAGTGTCGTTAAAAAAAAAAATAAGCTTCCAGCTCATCCAACATATCCCACCGCACAGGAAGGTCAGTCATAAATGGATTCGGGAGAGAACGTGATATGTATGTCTGATCTATTAGCTTTCACTAGGAAAATCTGGGTCAGACTGATGATCTCACGAAGCACGTATAGTGGTCTAAAGGGTCATTTATAAAATATTTTTAAGAATAATCTGAGGTTTGGTGGAATGTCTTACATAGGCATTGTTATTCAGTTGAGGGCGCCTGTTTGGTTTGGTTTTTCTTTTTCTTTTAGATCTAGAGTATTTCAGAAGTGCGAAGTTGCCTTCTCTTAATCGTATGGGGTGGAGTGGGGCGTCTTCACATAGGAGATATCATTGCAATTCACCTTGGCAGTTCGTGTAGTGGGAAGCAGGCAGAGGAAGACACTTCAGAGGTAGTCTCGACCACTGATGGACGCATGTCTCGACCGTATCAGCGTTTATCTGCACTTGCTGTGGTTGAGATACCGTTCTTGGGATGGACTTAACAGCCACAGCAGACGTTGCCCCCAAGCAGTCACCCAGGGCACATTTCAATATCCCCATGGGATTGACGGATGTCTACTACTTGGTTTCCTGCACAGATACTGCATCTTTGACCTGGCTGTTGCATTTCTGGACGTAGTGACGTAGGACGTAGTGCATTTGTTAGAAAGATTAGAGCATTTGAGCATATATACTCAAATGCTCTAATCTTTCTAACAAACGTGACCTAACATAAGCCTACCCCTTCTATTTTCTTTCTTTCTCTTTCCTTTTCTTTATCTCTTCTCCTACACTCCCTTGCTATCCTCTTCTTATTCCTATCTCCTTCTCATTCGGTGGTTATAATAGGAGCTGCCTCGTATGGGCCAATAGGCCTTCTACAGCTCTTATTATTATTACTATCCCCTCTACTACACCTTACTTTGCTCCTCAGCTCTCTCTTGCCTATTTATTGCCTGTCTCTACTTTCTCATCACAATCGACTTGAGAATGGTCCAGGACGGACCGAAACGTCGTCGTCTCTTCACCTTCTAGTGTGTGGTCTGGTCAATATACTTTAGCCACGTTATTGTGACTCATCGCCTAACCTGGCATCTCTCTGCTGACACCACATAGTTCAGCTTTTCGAGATGGTCAAGGGCCATATGCAAGGGATAGTGGAGGACAATGATTTTTCGTATTTTTTCCTCTGATTTGAGTTCCTCACATTTTGTGTAATTTTTCTGAATCTTTGCGGTCGACTCGTCTTTGGGCCTCAGAATATATTCTCCTCTGAGATTTGGTTTTGCTCTGATCTGGAGCTGGGGGTACTCTTTTTCGAGGTCCACTACAGTAGCATAGGAAGACTTACCTTTGGTATGCTGGACTTTGAAGACTGGCAGTGCAGATTTAGTCTGAGGAGCTGGAAGCGCTGGAGAAGCCAGTGTGTTTACCAGAAGATGGGTCGTCATGGAGCGGCTTGTCCTGTTCGCCTTAGTCACAAGATTCCACTCGCCGTCACTTTCGGAACTTGTATCGAGTATAGAATTTCTTTTCCTACACTGAACAGCATTGCTGGATCTATCACAATTTATTTCGTATTCCATGATTTAATTCAAATGCTCACTGTGGCGTGGTGTCTGGTGGGTGAAGGTGATGCTCTGTGCTACAGGGGACAGTCAGCGTGAAGTTGGCTCACTGGGTGAACTGTGGGCGAGGGTGTGAAGCGCTTAGAGAGAGATACTATATACCTGTCCCCCTCCCCTCCCCTAAATGTTGTCGCCTCGGTTTAATGTGGTCAGGTGAAGATCGACGAATCACGAGCCTGTCTTCCTAGCTAAGTAGGTAGTTAGAATTTGTAACTACAATATATAAATATGGGTCTAGTTTGTACAGGTCAGTGCTAACAATAAAAATATTGTGACATTGGTTAATTTTGGCTGACTTGATCAAATTGCGTTCATCAGAACTCCTGCACTCAGCAATATGTTTTCGCTGTCTCCAGTTAATATTATGATTATATAAACTGGCATGTATCTTATCTTGAGGCTTATCTCGATGATTTCGGGGATTAGCGTCCTCGCGGCCCGGTCCTCGACCAGACCTTTTTTTAAATACCCCTCCACCCAGGAAGAGGCCCGTAGTAGCTGTCTAACTCCCAGGTACCTATTTACTGTTAGGTGAACAAGTGCATCAGGGTGAAAGAAACTGTCCATTTTGTTTCCGCCTCCACCGGGGATCGAACCCGGAACCTGAGGACTACGAATCCGAAGCGCTGTCCATTCAGCTGTCTGGGTTCCTTACATCCATTTACTCATGAGTCATTCATCAGCTTAAAAATTCTTTACATACTGTCAATGTCTCACTCCATTTTACTATTTTAAGTACATTCACATTTCTTGTTCTATATTTCTTAGATTTCACAAGCCACTCGTAAAACCTTAAAATTACACTCACATATTTTCCTCATAGATACTATTGCTAACTGGCATCTCTCTGCTGACACCACATTGCACAAGATGGCAAGAGAGGCAGCCAAATAACAAACTCTCATAGCTGATGGAACAAGTTCCAGTTGAGTGAGTAAGAGCATGTAAGAAGACAACACCTCCGTCGATTACCTATATGACCAAGTTATGTGGATATAAAAAATCCATGGGGATTAATATATGTAGCTCCACTTCTGGGGAAGAGATGGTATCTCTAAATCATCATCAATCAACATGTGGTGAAAATAATGCTTAATATACAACAGAACAACTGCCGGCCAAGCAATATTAATATGAAATATGGTTGCAGCTTTGGTGAAGAAAATTTGGCTTTGGTGACAGACAATATAACAGCTTCAAATGTCTGAAGCAATTCCCATTGAGTAAAACAATCTTCCTAACGTCTACTGGGAAGAAAGGAAGTAGAGCGATAAGGAGATGGCTGAGGAGTCTTGCTGGGGGTCGGTGGAGGATATCTTGTGACTAGAATCTGGAGGATGCGGTTGGACACACCAACCACCAAAGAAAACAAATGCATTTGGCAACCATTGGTGCTGGACACTGGATCAGCCCCGTTGGCACTGATGATGATGAAAACAGGAAGTGACAAAGCAAAGAGACATTCACTAATCTACATTGAAGATTGATGCACTGTGATAAGTGCCAGGGGAAGGCCAAACCCCATGAAGTACGGCCAGTTCCCCTCGATGAAACTTAATCGATTATATAGTTCTCAACCCATGTTGAACCATCTGTACTCAAAGGCATAGAGTTCATTAAGCATACACAGGTGAATACCGTTCAGGATCAAATAAATCTACACCCACCAGAGGCACCAGCTTCATCAAGCTAGCCTGTATGAGAAAAAGAAACTGGTCAAAGATGGAAATGAGAATCTGCTACAAGATTACTGATGCTGCTGATCATGTGGGGAAGTCCTTGGTGCTGGCGATATGCATTGTCAGCTATGTCTTGAAACCATATGGTGTTAATGATCCTGGAGAGCACAAAGAGTGGCAAGACCCACAATGTGTTGAAGATGGTAGTGAGGATGGGCAGCACCACAACCACACTGGCCCCCTTCATCCAGGAAGAGCCCCAGCATCTGCTTCAGTCCCGGCAGCAGCATGTAGTGGAAGAATGCTACACTGAGGCCGAAAACAGCACCGTTGAGGATGCAACACTGCAATGAAAATGCAATGCATTGAAGGCGTGTAAATGCATTGCATTGTAAGCACGTAAATGCAATGCATTGGATTGTTCGGCCCATTCTAATCGCACAATGTTGGTAAGTGCAAACTCAAAGATTTACTAGTTTGTAAAAGCTTCACAATCCCAATCGTTACAAGGGATCAAACACTCACTCTCACACTCTCTCACTCTCACTCTCACTCTCACTCTCACTCTCACTCACACACACACACACACACACACACACACACACACACACACACACACACACACACACACACACACACACACACACACACACACACACACTGCTGAAAACGGGGGTGTGTTCCTGATTAAAATGGGCTTAATCATATTATTTTTAACCACTTGATTGATATTAAAGTGCTTATATTACACAGTATTCTTGTACTTTGTAATATAATTTTACTAACACTACTAACCAGTAGAGTAGTGAAATTAACATCATTTAATTAACTTATAATAACACCTCATTTCCCCAGAAATTTTAGTAAAGTGCATCAGATCACACGACGAAAGGGAAAATATTTACATTCACGAGAATTATATAAAATTCTCTTTATTTCACATTCTTTAATGAGTAATATTATTTAATAATTCTATTCCATGAATATACTTCGTGAATTTAAGCAGATAATACGTTTGTTCGTTTATATAGTATTGTTTATTAGCTGGTAATGATTCTTGCATTTACGAATTGCTAATCCAGCGCATTCACATAAGACTGAATTTATATCCAGCATACTCTCATATTGAACAACGTTTATTTAATTTTTAGGAAATGAGAATTTGAATATTGTCAAATAAGACAAATTAATTCTCTAATTCCTGATAGCCTTTAGTTCCTTTTAAACCGGGATATTAATTAAATCATAGATAATATTAAGTGCGCCATAGCACGACTGCGCATACGTGAGCTACCTGGGAAATAGGAAGGACTGGCAAGCGACGCCATTAAGCTCTAGAGATAATCTGGAAGCTGGTCAAATTACCACCTCATCAACCCACCATCCGTTCCACTACGGACGCTAGGAGGACGTGACTGCTTCATCATATCAGACATCAGTATCGGCAAATCTATAAGTCCAATTCCCTCGTTTTTTGTGATCACATTTAACATAATAGGTAGGACGATTTGTCGTTATGCTGCACGCCCATTAAAAATAACCAGTAAGTGTATTTACAAGGCTTTACCACGTCTAATTTAGAAATGTGGTATTATAACTCTAGAAGATTTCTACATACTACTCGCCTTTCAGCTTGGAATTGCTGATAATTAAGAAGATATGATGCTGCCTCGGTCAAGTGTTCCCAGGAAAGCCTGATGAAACAAGTTTCTCCTGACGAATATATCTTGGTGCATGCTAGCTTTAATTCATACACCTAAGCTGTTATTTCGTACTTGTAGTTTGTAGAATATTATATTTTATTAATCCAAAGATTATTTAAAATCTCCAATATTTCATATTTTCTTCAATATTTCATGTGTATTAATCTTCATTTATTTGTATTTGAAATGCATTCATTTCTCTGTACTAATCAAACCCCCCAAAGTGTGTGGAGGGATTTGGCTTCGTAATTTATAATAAATACAGTTCATTTATTATACAGTAATAGATTTCCATCATACTTATAGGAGAGCCATAAGCACTGGTTCTCAAATTATTTCCTTTTCTTAAGGATGGTCCTTCGAATGATTTGTTTCATTTATTATCAATATCTTGGAGCCAGATTTCCCCCACAAGCAGAACGTATAAACATAGCTGGCTCTAAAGAGAGAGAGAAAATATGTTCAGGGGTATTGTAACCACATTACAAATTGTAAATTTATTTTAGCTATTTAAAAAAAAATGAATGATGCAGGAAACACTCGAAAGTATTGCTCACTTAACTTTATGATGATTAAAGTAAAAATTAACAGTTTCATATAAACATTGTATTTGAAATACCTGCAATCTCTGACTCTGACCCTTGGGGACATCCTGGCTGCCTTAAGGTCAGGTGACCTTGTGGCTGTGACTGCTTACCTCCACCTGCTGTGATCGCCATTGCGTCCTTTTTTATTTGATTAATAATTTCCTCTCTGGTAACCACTAAACTTGTTAGGACGTCATATGCACATTCTACGTAGATTTGTAATGCTGTATTCATAAATTTTTTGGTATTTATAATTTCGTAATATAAATTTTCTTTATCAGTTATTTGACTCATTTTTTAATAGCCTGGTGTTGTCTGTAATCTTTGTTTCATCTGGTGAAACACTGAAGGCTTTCTTTGCTGGCCCTGTAATACGTACTTTTTTTATCTTATTTTTGTCATAATAAGTTTGTATTGAGCCTTCTGTTTTCTGATTAGGCTCCTTAATGCCATGGTTATTCATTTTGGGTCACTACTATTTTAAAACAGCAATCTATAGCGTTCCATGTTCCTGGGCTTTATTTGTAGTTTTATAAATTAAACACATTACATCATAATCCAGTAACCACCTCGGTAAACCAGACATGGCCCAAGAACTGCCCAACTCTCATGTTCAGGTCTGCCAAATTTAAAATTCTCAAAGAACCCCTAAATATATGAATCAGTTATGAGAAAAATCTGGCGCCATTAAGTTTCTCTAGATTAACTTTTTCGTGTAATGTTTAAGGTAATTTCCCTCATGATCCCTGTTGTCTAACTCACTCCCTTTTTAAAATGCTACTTCTTAGTGTCTCCCTGTTACACAAGTCTGTATTATCTTACTGTGTTGGCACAATATTATTTTGTTTAATGAAGGAGTCGTAAATTTAAAACTAATTAATTTCCTGTATAGCAAATAAAAGTTTATTGTACTCAAATTAGTTGGTGTTTGTTAGACCTAGAAGCTCTAGATATTAGTTACCATAAAAGCTGTTCTTTTCACTTAGTTTGATGGATTATGTGTAACTTCTATTATTAGGTAGATCCTTTTCCATTTAATTCTCTCAACAGTTTGCCGAGCTCAAATTTCAGTCCCACTCTCACACTGCATTTAATACTTAGACATATTGCCACTTCCCATCCTCGACCGATATATATTAGTGTATAATAATTGGTATCCTCTATTATATTGTTAATTGTTCCGTGTTTTCTTCATACATTGGTGTTTGTTAGTCGTTTCATTTATTGTTGTCTGTTTAAACTCAAACCCAGATTCGTTCTGAATACAATATTTTACGCTATTGTATATCATTAGCTTCATGAAATTGTTAACTTCATACTATCTATTTTCCCCCCACCTAGACCCTTGATGTACCAATAGGTTTGTACTGGAAATTGGCAACCCTTGGCAATAAACGCACTAGACAAACCTGCCTATCATCTGCAACTCGTAACCTCTAAGTTCCTAACCCAGAATCATCACTTCAACACTCCACACCCGGTTAATCTACCATACAATACTCACATTGCAGACTCGACTGGAGTCAACAAGATCACATCGGGTCCCCACATTAGGCTGGTGTCTGTCACTGCCACAAGTAGACAAAGAGCAATACTTGATGAAACCGCGGCTTCCACAAGACTGTCCTCCATCTGGTCATAGCATTCACCACCACACCCAGTATTCAAAGGGTGCTATAATTACATTAAATGTATATCTATTTGTTACCAAAAACTTTGGATCAACCTTTGTGGCCTCTTGGCTCTAACATTGGTTTACGTGACCTAAGGCTGTCTTAATCTTTTACCATATCTCGATGTGACCACAATCTGACTACTCGTGTGTTACCACTCATTTTCCTACACAATTTGATAAGTGATGTAGTTCTTGAATCACTACCTCGTACTTTCTCCTATGTTGTATATTGCAACAGTACATCGACCTAATTCACGTTGAAGCGGCTACAACAGCAGCCACAGCTTCCAATGGCCATAACCCTATCACTATTACTGTGATGCCTACAACAGTCCTACGCACTTAACTCTGTCAGCAAAAGCTGCCACACGCCTACCATGAAACGTATATCGTGTAACTAGCATGCATGATGTTCTTTGCTAATGCAAGCTTTCCAATTATTCTTTAATGGAATTGCATAACTCGTACAATACCTTTGTCATTGCAACTATATTTAAATTCCTCTTTGTTTCTAGCTCAGTGAATATTGTTCACCGAGACGCAGACAGTGGGCTTGATCATATTGAGTCTCGCTATTTCTTATTAACTTTATCCCTTGTTTATCCGCGGAGAATATACCCAAACACTTGCATTTGTAGAGCAGAAGGTTTTGCCTAACCAGCGCATGTGCCAAGATCCCATCACATGTCCAGACTTTGGTTATGATGCTCAGCTTGTCTGCTTAGTTACCGCACATGGTCTTATCCCATTCAACTCGAGTGGTTTACGTTTTAACCAGTGTTCTTCATTTCTTTGACGTCCTTTGGCGCCTTAACTCAATTGATCCACCACTCGCCAGCTATCTCGATGGAGCTTCTCCTTTGGATCCCTGCGAGACACCTTGCCCTCCATTATGGTTTCACCTGCTTCATTTGCTGTCAATATCTGCCCTAATCTCCAGGCAGTGCCACAGGGCCATTGTGTGTGCCATTATTCCAAGAATAATTACTAGCCAGACAATGACACACGACTGCATTTGACTAGAGCGTATTTACATAATCCTGAGCTTTTATTTATATTACAAATTTAGTACTGACCTGGATGGCGTTCTGGAATGTTCATTCTACTCCCCAAGCCCGGCCGGAGGACCAGGCTGACTCATTGAGTGCTTGGTTCAGCAGGCTATTGCTTGGAGCAGCCCGCAGGCCCACATATCCACCACAGCCCGGTTGATCCTGCACTTCTTGAAGAAAACTGTCAAGTTTTCTCTTGAAGACGTCCACGTTTGTTCCGGCAATATTTCTTATGTTCGCTGGGAGTATGTTGAACAACCGTGAACCTCTGATGTTTATACAATGTTCTCTGATTGTGCCTTTGGGCCTACTCTTCAATGATTCTAATCTGAATTTTCTTTCATATCGTTCACTCCAGTATGTTGTTATTTTACTGGGATTTGGGAGCTGGCCCTCCATTATTTTCGATCTGTATATTATTTGATACGTCACTTGTCTCCTTTCTAGGGAGAACATTTAGAGCTCTTAAGACGATCCCAATAAGTTAGGTGCTTTATCGTATCTGTCTTATGCCGTTTGTTTTCTGTATTCCCTCTTTCAGCAATCTCTCCTGCTCTTAAGGAGGAAGCGAGTATCGAACAGTACTAATGACGGACAGCAGGAGTGATGTGAATAGTACAACCATTGTGAGTGGATCCCTGGAGTTGACGTTTCTCATAATCCTTCCTATCATTTTTCTGGATGATGCTTTAATTTGCTTTGTTATGCTCCCTAACGTTATGGGAATAATAATGACTGATGCCCTATCATTTACATTATGCTTTCCTACTATGGGCAGATTTGATTGTGTTTTGTACCCTATATTTTGTTTAATGTCCTCATTTTTACCGTACCAGAGTTATTGGAATTTATCAATTATAACAACAGACTATTTTCTGCCGCCCAGTCGAAAATCTAATTGATATCCGTTTGTAGTTATCAATGTCAACAGAATTCAGTTTCATGTGATTTTTGTCATCCGCAGAAGGTGATGCGACGCTGTGCTTGTATAAATGTCTATCTGATATGGGAATAAGGAAAAAAAGTGGGGCAAGGACCTACTGTGCGATAGAGCTTTTAACTGTGCTTGAAGTCTCTCTTTTTGTTTGGTTGACAGTTTGCTCTGTGTTCTATTCCACAGAAATTTTAATACCACCGACCTACTTTATGATATTCCCATTGACCTTATTTTGTGTGTTATCACTCTGGTCACATGTATCAAATGCCTTTGAAGTCGGCATATACCAGACTGATCACTGTTTGGTGATTTTTTCCGTTTTTCTTCTTTTCAATCTGTTTCTTTTAATGCCTCAGTGATTTTGTCGTAGTGGTAAAGTAGCTGCGAGAGGCATGATCTTCCACTCTAA
>WNGS01168089.1:94477-108750 GCA_020271785.1 Procambarus virginalis | reverse complement strand
ATATTAAATAAGGTAGGACGAGGACACCACCTGCGGGGTACTTAGTTCAAAAGTCTCTTGTTACATGCTATGCCCCTGGAAAAATACAGATGACATCCTGTTGGATAAGTAACCCTGATCCAACAAAGAATCCGACCACCAATATTCATTCTTGCAAGCTCACTCAAGATAACATGTCTATTTGCAATATCAAAGGCAGACTTAAGATCTAGGAAGGTGGTATATGACTTTTCAGTGTGCAGGGTAAGAAAGGTGGTGATGCAATGATGCACACTCCTTCCATGCACGAAGCCATATATCTGGGGGGATAGCATGGTTCTTATTCTATGGAGGAGACGGTTTAGGACCATTCTCTCGAATGTTTTGCAAATGCAGCTAGTAAGGGAAATTGGGCGGAAAGCATTCTCTTGATTTGGCTTGGGAATTGGAATGATTATACTGTTGGTCCAAGAGATAGGAAGTTCCCCAGTAACATAGCTCATATTATACAGTTCAAGCAGGGGATTCCCTGGTACTAAAGGGAGCAGACGCAATATGTCATAAGTGATACCATCTTCACCGGGGGATGTGGCTTTGCCTTTGTTTAGGGCCACGAGTAATTCAAACTCAGTAAATGGCACGTTGCATTCATCTTCCTTGTGGAGCATGAAGTCAACGAGCCTTTCTCTATCTCTGTAACCAGCATTTAATCTGAACTGTATGTCTAGGGGAAGATTATTGAAGCTAGAGGTGGTTGCCCAAGCATCGACTAACTCGTTTGCTCTGTGTAGAGGGTGAGGGTGTGCTACTTGGCCGATCTTATCGCCTTTAATTCTTTTAATATCCTTCCATGCCTGGCTGAGGGGGGTGTGAGAGTTGAGACTGTTAACAAAAGTTTCCCAGTTATCTTGCCTGAGCTCTGTCATGCGCTCTCTCGCCTTGGCTAGGGCTTTCTGAAAGAGCTTGAGCATTGCTGGCGTACGTGTTTCCCTATATGCAAGCCCAACTCGTCTGGCAGTGCGTTTCAAAGTACGCAGTTTGGGGTCATTGTAATAGGCATGGCGTTTTTTACCTTTCATATCGTTCCAACTATTAGATGGTGCAGGGGGCCGACCTAAAGGGTCAGCAAACATCTGAATGCTCTGTACTAAATCGTCGTTAAATGTCTGGACTGTGGAGGGATCATAAGTGCTGTACCACTCTGACACATGAGCAACAAAGTCTTCACGTCGAGCAGGAGGAACACTGAGCCGTTTGCGTTTGAAAGTTCCACCGGGCAGGATGGTATCTACTATTCATAGAGTAGTCAATCTAGGGTGATGATCTGACAACAAATCTGTTACAATAGATGATGTGCACCAGACGTGAGAGACGTTGAAACCAACACAGAGGTCTAGAATGCCTCCACAAATATGCGTGGGTTCAAGGTCACCCACAATCTGCACATCTTGGTGACTATTTAGTAGCGACAACAGTTGATTCCCATTACCGTTACAGAAGCGAGAGTCACCAATGTCCTTGTGTCTAGCATTGTAGTCACCAAGAATGATGTTTGGCTCTTCTTGAGCGCAGATCTAAAAGCCACTGATTTTCTCATTTCATCACTCATTCTGGTCCTTCGATCTATCTAAGAATTAATCATTATTTTGCATTCTTAAAATTATACATTTATTAGTATTATACTAGAACCAGATTTCCCCACAAGGTGGTTCCTCAGGGAGCTAGGATCCTGGAATATAGGGGACTGATGATTTGGGGTAATGGGGACAGTCCGGAAATACGTACTTATGACATGACGGCTTACTAGGCCCGCACATATTCCCACCAGGACTGTCTGTACATTACTGAGGAGTGCATTCGCTCGTCCACTGTCAGGTCGACCAACGTTCCGTATAATGTTGAATCAAAGCTCGCCAGTTACACAGGGGGTGTCAACCTGCCGGGAACGGACACTCATTAGAACATTTCTAATATTATCTCCGTCATCAATCCCTATTGCATCAATTCGTCCATCCGCCACACACATGGGGCGAATGTCTTGTTCCTTGTGTCTCTCCATGATGCTCACAAGAGCCATCATCTGCCAGTTCGTCCCTTGATCTTTACCTAGAGCAAACACGAGAATAATACAAAATACCGTTAAGAAACACTTGGCTAAGTTAGGAATAACTTTCGTGAGCATGTAATGTCCATAACCAGCTGTCATGTTCACAGAAATCGGTACCATCTGTTTTCTATGTGCTGCGGCTCAGACGCCAGTAGAGAGGTAAACAAGGAGCGTACAGGACGCTACCAGCTTGGAAGCTACTAGTCATGTATCAGTTTAAGTATTAAAGTCAGTAACCAAGCAATGGCTTTATATCAACCCTACAACCAAGACTTCCTCAGCTACACACAAAACACCACATTGGCGACAAGGATGAACTGGGAACGCAGGTATTAGTTCAACTTAAAACACAAGGAAGAACATGCCGTCTCGCCCCCGGAGAAGAAAGAAGTCGTGCTGTGAGCACCATACCCGATGCTGTATGCTAACCAATGCTGTGTGCTAACCGATCCTGTGTGCTAACTGATGCTGTGTGATAACCAATGCTATGTGCTACCCCAAGCTATGTGCTGACAAGCTGTGTACTGAGTAATCTGTGAGCCGATGCTGTGTACGAAACGACGCTTTGATGTGTACAAAACCTGATGTTTTGGTTACGAAACGACGCTTCGTGCTACAAAATTCTTCACGCTGTGAACTGACTGCTGTGCCAACTGTTGACAACTGCTGTACCAACTGCTGACAACTGCTGTACCAACTGCTGACAATTGCTGTGTTGCTGTGAGTAGGGACAACACATGTACACAAGGGCTAGGTAAGAAGTCAGTTGCTGCTGTATTGTGCACTGCTGTGAACTTTTGCATTAAAGTGCTTGTGTGCTTTGCAAAATTAAAGTAATTACAGTGAATTCTTAACGAACATATACAGTGCAGTAAGTGTTTAATATTCTGAGGAACATTTAAGTGATAAGTTTACATTTATTCAGTGAAAATGGCAAATATACCTCAATTTCCTGCATTTGATCCTGACTGTGACCAGACAAACCTGTCACAGAGGTGGACCAAATGGCTTAAAAGGTTTAAAAAAATTTGATAGTTTCTGACATCAAAAGTGCTGAAAGAAAGCGTGCCTTTCTACTTCATTATGCAGGTGATAGAGTTTGTGACATCTTTGATACACTGAAAGACACTGGTGGTGCCAAAGATTATGACACTGCCAAAGCTAAATTAACTGAACATTTCAAACGAAGACAAAATACTGCAATGGAAATTATACATTTCAGGAGAGCCAGACAACTCTAATGAAACTGTTGATCAACACCATACACGTCTAATGGGTTTAGCAACCCATTGTGAGTTTGCTGATGTTGACAAAGAAATCAAACAGCAAAAAATTGAAACATGTACATCTACACGTCTTCGTCGAAGAGCTCTAGAACTTGTTGATGATGACAGTTATCTTACCAAGATACTGGATATTGCTCATCGAATGGAACATGCTGCACGTAATGCTCGTGTCATGGAGTGCAGTGCCAACAACGGTTCTGCCACTGTTACTAACAGTGATGAGGTACGTAAGGTTCAGGGAGGACACCATGGTCATAGAAGATATCATGCCAAACCTAACAGTAAATTGAGCCGAGAACCACATCATAACTGGAGTCATGGAACAAAACACAAGCAGTCACAACGACTCACATCAGCGGTTGTCAACAATAGATGTTATAATTGTGGAGGAGACTACCCACACCAAGAAAATGTTTGTCCGGCTCAAGGTAAGAAATGCTATGAGTGTAGAAAACTAGGTCATTTTGGTGCTGTGTGTCGTTCCACACTAAAGAAACCACAATCAATGAATAAAATCACTGTACAAGGAACAGGTCATAGGGGTCGAGGTGGTAAACACAATATTGCACCTCATATCCAGAATGTTAATAATATACAAGACAACATTTCATTATAACCAATCTCAGATGACAGTGAATGTGATTATATTTATGGAGTACAATCAATCACAGAATGAAATGATCTCCCAAACAACCCAGAGACTATAGTATACATTGCTGGTATTTGTCTCAAAGTTCTCATTGACACTGGATCAAACATTGACACCATTGCTGAATGTCACTATGAAAAATTTAAAAAACAGTTCCCAAAGGTTGAAAACTATAATGGCAAAGCCACTGCCTATGCTTCAAAGGTAGCCTTGCCAGTGATTGGAACTTTCACTGCAGAGATTAAGTCAAAGAGTGCAATGCTCACTACTACATTCCATGTTGTTAGGAATGCAAAGGAGTCTCTACTCAGTTACAAGACTTCATCCAAATTGGGGCTACTTCAGCTTTCTAATGCTGTAGCAGTGGAATCTGCAAACAATGTTGATGCTATTGTTGCTGAATTTTCTGATCGATTTAAATCCATAGGTTGTTATACTGATAGCAAAGTACATCTGCATATCAACCCAGATGTAATTCCAGTTGCCCAACCACATCGCCGACAACCATTCCATACTCGCAAGAAAGTCGATGCCGAACTGGATAGGCTGATAGAACTAGATATCATTGAACCGGTAATAGGCCCAACACCATGGGTGAGCCCAATTGTCACTCTACCAAAGCCGAAGAATCCGGATGAGATACGCATTTGTGAAAACATGTGTGTTCCCAACAAGGCAATAATGCGTGAATGCCATCCTACACCCACTGTAGATGATATGATTTACCGCTTGAATGGTGCAACTGTATTTAGCAAGTTAGATTTAAACAAGGGCTATCATCAGCTTGAACTAGATGATGAGAGTCGATTCATCACAATGTTTACGACACATCGAGGTCTGTATAAGCGCCTGAGTTTTGGTATTAACAGTGCTGCTGAAGTATTCCAGCATATCATCAGCCAGGTATTGCAAGATATACCTAATGCTGACAACATGTCTGATGACATCATTGTTTATGGCCGTACCCAAGCTGAACACGACAAAGCTCTTCGTGCAACATTGCAACGCTTACGAGAAAAGAATCTGACACTAAGCCGAGCAAAGTGTGAGTTCAATCAACATAAAATTGAATTCTTTGGACATGTACTTAGTGACAAAGGCCTATCTCCAGATCCTAAGAAAGTTGCAGATATCAAGAATGCTGCACCTCATTCAACATCCACTGAAGTACATAGTTTTCTGAGAATGGCAAACTACTGTTCTCGCTTAATTCCAGATTTTGCTACCATTACGAAGCCTGTACGTGAGCTCCTGAAGTAAAATGCATCATGGTACTGGAGCGATATCGAGCAAAATGCATTTGATGCTGTGAAAGATGCACTTGTAGAAAATGCGACTGCTGCGTACTTTGATCCATCAATGGACACTGAGTTAACGGTGGATGCTAGTCCTGTTGGTTTAGGTGCTGTGTTAGCCCAACACAAACCTGGTCAACCAGATTCCAGAGTAGTAATTGCCTACGCCAGCCGTTCTCTCACAGATGTTGAGCAACGATACAGTCAGACAGAGAAGGAAGCTCTTGCTCTTGTATGGGGCTGTGAACACTTCAATGTGTATCTGCTTGGTGCACCCTTCACCACGATAGTCACTGACCACAAACCGTTGGAGGACATCTTCAATAATCCAAAGTCTAAACCACCAGCTCGTATTGAGAGATGGGCTCTTCGTCTGCAATCATATAGCTTTACTGTGAAATACAAGCTGGGTGCAGGCAATCTCGCTGATTACATCAGTCGACATCCTGCCAACAGTTTCACCATCACCAAGCATCAGCAAGTTATAGAGGAATATGTACACTCTGTAACCTGTGATGCAATCCCTAAGGCTCTCACTCTTGATGATATCCGTACTGCAACCCTAGAGGACCCAACTCTGCAAGCAGCAGTGGATGCATTGACTAAGAAAAAGTTTCCACGCATCCCACCCTCAGGAGTTGACCAAGATGCATTCAAAGCACTTGAACGCATCCAGACAGAATTAAGTATTACGCAACAACGCAACACTGTGCTGCGAGGTACTCGTATCGTCATTCCAGCTGTTCTCCAGCAACGTGCTCTGAAGCTTGCACATCAAGGACACCAAGGTCTTGTTAGGACCAAACAGCTGCTACGAGAAAAGGTATGGTTTCCTGGCATTGATCGTCAAGCAAAAGACATGCATGATGCCTGTGTTCCTTGCCAAGCTGCAGTGGATACTTCACGACCAACACCTCTACAACTTTCACCACTACCTGCTGCACCGTGGACGGAAGTATCGATGGACTTCTGCGGACCACTACCAACTGGAGAGTACTTGATGGTAGTCATTGATGATCACTCACGTTATCCAGAAGTAGAAATCATCACTTCCACATCTGCAAAGGCTGTCATCCCGAAACTCGACAAGATCTTTTCAAACTTTGGCATTCCTGAAGTTGTCAAGACGGACAATGGACCGCCATTTAATGGACAAGACTTAGTCAACTTTGCTGAGCATATTGGGTTCAAACACCGCCGTGTGATGTCACTACATCCTCAAGCAAATGGAGAAGTCGAGAGATTCATGCAACCTCTCATGAAAGCGGTACGCTGTGCTCATGCCGAAGGACGATCCTGGAAACAAGCTATGTATGCTTTTCTCAGGAACTACCGTGCAACACCGCATGGAACACTGGGCAAGTCGCCTGGCGAACTTTTATTTGAACGTCCTATGAGAATCGCACTACCTGTCATGCCAGCCAAAGTAACGGATAAACGTCTCGCTCAGAAGGATGCACTAGCCAAGGGCAAAATGAAAATTGCTCATGATCAACGTGCAAAGGAACAATTCATAAAGGTTGGAGATACTGTTCTCGTTAAAAAGAAAAAAGAGGGAAAGCTAGATATGCCGTATGATACAAAACCATATAAAGTGATTAGTGTAAAAGAAACTATGGTAACAGCGAGTAATAGAGATCATAGTATAACACGTAATATGGCTTATTTCAAAGTGATTCCAAATAGTGTAGAAAATGATGAAGTGTAAAGTCGTACAAACGATTAAGAAAAAAATAGTTATAACCCGACAAACAATTCATCAAGGGATGTTCTTGTATTCAAGGACTCTCGTCCTAAACGTCATGTTAAACGCCCTACACGATTTGATGATTAATTGTGTTCCTATGTAATGCAAAGTATTTACTTGTTACGCTAAACTAAATTTAATATTGTTTGAATAATGCAGATCTCTCATTCAATATTTTGTAACTTTGTATTACAGTTTATTTCATGTTTAACATTGCATATGTATTTTTAACATTGAAATCCTTTGTGGTAAAGATTAAGTTGTTTAAATTCTTTGTGTGCTTATTTAATGTTAAATGTATGCAATATCTCTTTATATGTTAATAACTTACTTTGTGTCAATAACTTTGCTTTGTGCTATAAGCATGGTAGACATCCTGTATTCATTCTTTTTAAAGAAAAGGAGGGATGTCATGTTCACAGAAAACGGTACCATCCCTTTTCTATGTGCTGCGGCTCAGATGCCAGTAGAGAGGTAAACAAGGAGCGTACAGGACGCTACCAGCTTGGAAGCTACTAGTCATGTATCAGTTTAAGTATTAAAGTCAGTAACCAAGCAATGGCTTTATATCAACCCTACAACCAAGACTTCCTCAGCTACACACAAAACACCACACCAGCTATTTTCATTAGCCTGGTTTGGACCAGGGAGCGTACTAGAACCTGTGCACATTCCTCGCCTACACCTGTGCATACCTCTGATGTCTGGGGAATCTTTGGCCGGTTTCGCAAACACCGTACCTTGCCATACCGCAAGTACATATCTGCCATCACTCCAGACCCTTGGGTATCCATGGGTGCTTCTTCATGCTGTCCCTCCTCTTGCTCAGTTGTTTATGTCACTTTATCCTAATGCCTCGTTGTCGGGAGAAGAGTCAATAGAACCTATTGGAATGCACTCAATCTGTTGGGTTGAGGGAGAATTAAACAATGCGAAAAACGTCTCTGCCTGAGATCTGACATAATCTGCTATCATAGGTGTTACTATGTCTGCAACTGGGTCATCCACAATCTTGGGATGGTTGATGTTAAAACCTGTCGCCAAGTCGATAGCTAATACTATCTCTATCCCAGCTATAGGCAGAGTATCAACTACCGCCAACGCACATGTGCCACTGAAGCAGGGCGAGTGTAAGTGTACTTGCACTAAGGGGGCAACGTACCGTGTCAAGGGAAACCCAACTAGAACAACCTTTAGTTTCCCATCCATACACACTCCCTCGGGTAACGAGTTTCTCACGATCAGGGACTGGGCTGCTCCACTGTCTATGAGCACTACAACCGATCTACTAGTATGATCACTCGCGACATACCCGCCTGAAGTGAGAGAGGCAAACAATCCTGGTTCTTCTCTACTCCTCATTAGAGACTGGGTTCCGGCTGGTGGTGTCACACAACCCATCAGCATTACTTCCCTATGTGTGTCGTTACTTCTTCTGCCTTGGCACTTAGCAGCAATGTGCCCCCTCTGCTCACAAGTCCAACATACTTTGTTCCTCCTTGGACTACGGTGTTTTGAACTGCTAGGACTAGTCATTCGGGGACTACTTGTGGCGTCTTCATAGCACTTTGTGGGACGAATCTCTTCTTCTGGACGAGATTTACCAAACAATCGTGGGTAACTCTTCGGGACATACCTGGTAGACGGCCGATGCGTTAAGATGTACTCCTCAGCCATGGTGGCTGTCACACTCAAGGTCTCTACCTGCTGCTCTTCTAGGTATGTCTTGAGATCTCCAGACAGACATTCCTTGAAGTCCTCCAATAGTATGAGCTGCTCGAGTTGCTCCTTCGTCTTCACCTTACGAGTCACGCACCATTCGTAGAATAGCCTTTCCTTGATACTTGCAAACTCCGTGAAGGTATGCTCTGAGGTCTTCTTCAGGTTCCGGAACTTTTGCCTGTAAGATTCTGGTACCAACTGGTAGGCCATCAGCACCACCTTCTTCACAGCGTCGTAATCACTGAAGTCATTACAATGTAGAGTATGAAATTTGGGCCTTCCCTGTCAGAACGGACTGGATCATGATGGCCCAATTCTCCTTTGGCCAATCTAATGAAGTGGCTACCTTCTCGAAGGCAGTGAAGAACTTGGAGACTTCTTTTTCATTGAATTTGGGAACCATCTTAATGTTCCTCGCTGGATCGAAACACTTGTTTCCTTTGTTTCCCTCTGACCACCTAATCATAGCACTTCTGACTCGTGTAGTCTTTCCTTCTCTTTTTCTTGTTTTTCTCGCTCTTCTCTTTCTCTTATTTCTTCTCTTTCTCGCTCTAATTCCAAACATTTCATTTCCATTTCTTTCTTTTTCAAAACCATTTCCTTCTCTTTCGAAACAATTTCCTTCTCCATTCCCTTTTCTTTTATTTCTCGTTCTATTTCTATTTTTTTCCACTATCTCGCGATTGACCTCCAATGCACGCATTTTCACAGTGAGAAGGCTGATATTCAATTCACTAGTATCACTTTCACCATCACTGCCTTTGTCTTCCTTTTCTGTGGAAGCCATTACATTTTCCTTTGTACCTGGTGCCTCGCTTTCCTGCTTCTCCCCTGCCTTTAATTGTTTATGAACCTTCCACAGATTTCAACACGGGAATCACTCTCACATACTTTGATTCCTAAATAGGGACATATTAGCACAAGTTCCTGCTTTACCAGATACTTCAATCTACCAAGACAGTCCTCCTTGTTCAGAAATTCCTGAACATCGTCTAGATTGTCAATGGTTTCTCTCTCTGCCATATTGTCACTATACACTGCACGAGCATGCAAAACTACACTTAACACTTAACTCTTCACACGGAGCACCGTACAGGACACGTAACGTCCTAACAAATAACGAACAGGGGAATTATTCACAGGGGGTTGCTCTACTTCACCACCCCTATCAAACACACTGGACAAGAGGTTGAATCCCACTGGGGATGCCAATTATGTTACAGCCACTATGGGTCGCAATCGGGTTCTTAGATGGTAGAACCAAAATGATAGTATGCGACCCCAAGTCGGTAGTAAGCTTTCAAGAAAGTGGCTATGTAGTGCATAAAAAAGGAGGGGATGAACAAAACACTGTTCCTTTCGTCAATGTATTAAATATCTTTCCACCACCGTTAAGTATATATATATGTACACCGTCACCATAAATAATATATAAAGAATAGATAGGCTATTACTACACCTATGTTCAATCCTTTCGCTCAGGATATCAAACTTGCTCACGTGCAGAGTTCATCACTCCCCCAGTGTTTCTTCACTGTCTAGTAGCGTATCCAACCTTACTGGGAAGAACACCGGCCAGTTCACCTATATGTGGGCCAGTCCTCTGACATTGTCATGAGGTGCCTGTACCCACCACCGCTCTCCAGCTACTCGCTGGCAGAGTACCTTAGCCACACGCTGAGCGGGGTCACAATACAGGGCTCGGGATCCCCTGGCAGCAGTCTCTAGCGACCAGTTAGCCGCACTACACAACAGACACCTCCCTGTTCTTAGTCTGTCCCCTAAGCCAGTCCCAAAGGTACGCCGATCTTTTTCAACACTAAATCGCTAACAGCTACCTCACTGCTTCATCGGAAGCGGCTTACTTGGTCGTTTCCAGGACCCTGTAGGGAGACTGTGGACTGCTCAAGATGAGCTGCTGTCTCCAGTACCGCTGCCTCCAGACGTCACCTCTGTGGGCACAAAAACGTCATCAATGAGCTAGCTGATACTGGCAAAACTACGAAATACCACTAACCCACTGGGGAGTTGACATTGTGCTCTGTATCGCACATTAGGTGGCGCTGGTCTTGATGCGTCACCTCACCAGAGGTCACTCACTACGACCCCCTCTGGCTGACTCAGGCAGGAATCTTGATCCATTTACAGGTTTTAGATAGCCACCACCTGATGGCATTGTCCATATTTCGTACGATTCCCGGGCAGTTCGGGTGCGGACTCTTAGATGGCGCTGGAACTGCCACTCGACTCCCTTAACAAGCGCGTCGAGTCCGTAACAACTTCTCTAAAGTGGCAACCAGTCTTAAATGACCCGTATATCAGTGAGTAATTAGGTTGCAAGGTAGCTTGACTGGTAAGGCACTGGAGATTTTTGCGTCCTTACTTTTGACCCGGTGTTTTGAATACAACTTCGTAAAAGGATAAATTTTCAATTGGTATGAATTAAATGTTGAGGCACATAGGCAAACATTTAGACAGCTCAGACGTTCATCCACTTAGTCGTATGTTGATTTCCGTAGGAAAAAGATAGTTAATTTTGAGAGATGGCTCCACTTCACTCGCACTGATACTTTTCATGACCTAAAAGATCTCCTTCTCAAGAAGGAGTTTCTATCCTGCCTACCTGATCAAACTTCAGCCCAAATGGCAGAAAATGTAAGACTAAGAATGTTCAACAAATGGCGTTGCTGGCTGATGAACATGAACTTTTGAATAAAATGCCTTTCCGTGCTCAATATAATACTTCCCCCGTTACCACTAATGTTGCCAGACTTCCTATGAGATACCAGACCACCACCACGTCTTCCACCATGTCCAGTACAACTCAGATGACTTCTCCTAACCCTAAGCCCCCGGGTCAAAATTCTCTGTCTAGTTCCAGACCTAACATTAATGTTAGAAGTTCAAAATTCATGGGCCCCTCTAGGACACAGTCTGACAAATTGAGCACTCATCGTAATAAGAGTGGTCATCTTGCTCAATAATGCTATCAGTTGCACCCTGAACTCAAAACTATTGGTTTTGTGTTAAGTTCACGGTGTTGACCCATTCAATCTGATTCAGTAACCGTTCGGCTCAATTGGAGAACTGGTTACGCCCCACACATGTATATGGGACACCTATGGCGTGGTGATGGCCATTGGAAGCCAGTCACTATGCTCCGAGTCACTAGAGCATCCCAAAGTTTCATTGTCCGCCATGTTCTGGCGGATGTAGCAAAGATAGATGCTGGCAAATGTGTTTTTCTGCAAGGGATTGCAGGTGGGGAGCAGAAGGCCCAACTTAATTAAAATAAATCTTTTTTCAAACTTAACTCCCAGGTATGTGTACCCTGGCTGTATGTAATAAATTACCCCTTTCAGGTCTTACCGTGATTCTTGGAAATGATGTGGCATCTTCCAAATGTTGTTGGGAAAATTAGTCCCAGTGCTAGGGCAGTACCTGTGTGTGCCAAGTCCTCCGAGGAGGGAGTTGATGTTACTTCCCGTGTTTGTGATGTACCTATTGTTAATCCACTGTCCCCATTATGTCCTGTTACCCGCCAAACACACATCGAAACTACGACGTTGGTACAACGTTCAAACAAGTTTTTACACCACCTAACCAGTTATAATAACCAATATAGCAAGTTGTAACTGTGAGGGGATGGTTCACCAGCTCACTTACAATAGTGCTCTTATGCCTGTGGGAGGCCAGTACACTTGTTAAGTGCACTTGTTAAGTGTGCGGACTTAACTTTGGTAACCAGCAACCGAAACATCTAGTGTTTGGGCTTACGTGAGAGCCCCAGTCATCAGCAGTCCAGAAATGTTACCGTGGCCGTGGTAGCATGTCTGTGGACAGAGATAGAGCCGATAGCATCTCTCATTGTATAGCTAGGGCGAGACTCTAGTTTGCGCGGGAAAACAGTTAGGCCTGGCGTGGGTAGCTGCGGGCCACCCGCGCGCGAGCCACTTGAGGCGTCGCCATGGAAACAGATGCCATCTTAGTAAACATCTTGAGCCGCCATGTTGGTCGGCCATCTTGGAGTTGCCCTAGGGGCTATGCTACACCGTCGCTGATTGGAGGAGAGGGGTAGGCCCCAGTATGCCTTCCCCTCATTGGTTATTCCGAGGAATACGCGGGAATCGACGATGTGAGCGTCATTCTGGAGGAGCCATCACCCTGTCAAGACGCTCCTATGCACATGTGTGGCCGCTTGTGTTATAGGACGCCGGGGTGGCTTAATTAACTACTCAGCTGCTGCACCTCCTGCTTCATCTACGACAGCGGTCGTCACAGAATCCGGCCGAAGTCGTCGCTTGGAGGGGAAAAGACAGTGTACAGTGGGTAGAGAGATCTTGTGATCGGTCTGGGATCGTGGGGTAACGTGCATACGAGCAGTAACAGACTCGTAGATCCCATACCAGTGATGATTAGACTTGCTAGTGCTCTGTAGCAGTCGATGGGAACGGGGAAATAAGTGTTAGTGCTTTAAGGCAGATTTCCCATGTTTGTTTAAGACGATATCATTGTGCGCGTCACCTGTGTACGAACGCTTCACTTACCGGTGGGTCGAGGGTACGAAACAAGCCGTGTTGTGGGAGGGTTCGGTGCGCGCCATTGTACGAACGATACCGCGGAGGTACCAACCAGCCAGCCACCCATAGCGGGGTGCCTGATGTATGGGAATGGTGTGTGTAAGCCGGCAGTATGAATGTAAGTACCTATGTGTGTATTTCTGGTGATTAGTAGTCTCTAAAGCTTGAATTCGAGGTCAAGTGTTCCGTCGCATTGTCACGCAGCACCTGTAGGTGAAGTGAAGTGTGGACGAGGAGATAATCACCCTTGTTGTCATCGTGTCAGTCCTGAGGGACTTACGTCTTGTGAGCACAGACGTACAGAGTGTGTGTGTGTGTGGGTACACACGGGAACAGAGTATATACATAGATTAGCCAAGGACTGAGAGGATGTCCATGTAATAATTATATTATTCCATTGTGGTAATTATTCATTCTTGATCGTCCGTGGGACGGAGTGATATCATTTCATGTGTAGTCTTGCAGGTGTGGAATTTCAACACTGAGCGCTCAGGTATGTGGTAACGTCAGTGATTCCTGGCATGATTATTGTGGAGTGGCCCACAGTGTGGTTAATTAATTAATTTGTATTGTTCCCAGGGGCCGTGAGAAGTGTGATTATATATACATATTGTGGTTGCAGTATTAACGTAATTTTGGTAGAATTTGGTGAGTGACGAGGCTGTCGGGAGTGACAGCCCTCGCTCTGTCGAGTAACGTAAAACTCGGAGTGTTTATTCGGCATGCGTGATCGATAAATCACTCACCCATGTGATTTAGGAGTGCGAGATCTCCTTAGTGTTCCCAATAACGTTTGATAGCTGTAGGCTACATGTATCAGCAGTAATTGTATATATTATATATAATCGTAGTGTCACGGTGCCCAGTGTTATTGTGTTATTTACTGTGTGGTTATTGCAAATTTGGGA